>CM059188.1:88650986-88712465 GCA_030323885.1 Branchipolynoe longqiensis | reverse complement strand
GTGTGGGGACGCGGGTGAGCGGGTGGGCGGGTGTGCGGGTGGGTGTTTTCAGTTGTGGCGCAGCGTGTGGAACGTTGCGAAGTGCAATGAGAGGATTGCAGTGGTTACACCGGTGTAGCAGGAAATCGCAAACCCTGTAAATCGCAAACCCCCACTTGTGATTTCCTAGGAAATCGCAAACCCTGCCATAAATGGCGATGGGCGGTTTGCGATTTCCTAGGAAATCGCATATCCCCCCTGGAGATCGCAAACCCCCCATTCGGCGGCGGCGGCGATTTGTTTACTTTACGTTCGTCGAATTTAGGGTTAAATTGGTCAAATTTCACTTATTTGGTTACCAATTTAACCCTAAATTCGAAGCGTTATTAAGGCTACCGCCGCATTGGCGGCGATATTACTAGTTATATTTTCGAATCGACGAACGTAAAGTAAACAAATCGCCGCCGCCGCCAGTATGGAACGCGACGTCGATGCGGCGGCGATTTGTTTACATTACGTTCGGCGATTAATATCGCCGCCAATGCGGCGGTAGCCTTAATAACGCTTCGAATTTAGGGTTAATTTAATGAAATTTCACGATTTGAGTATATAATTCTGTTAAATATGGTCGCATTGAATAGATTTGGCCCGAATCTGTCCCAAAACAAAGGGGGGTTTGCGATTTCCAGGGGGGGTTTGTGATTTCCTAGTAAATCGCAAACCCCGGGGTGTGCAATTTCCAGGGGTTTGCGATTTACTGCCACACCGGTACGACACGAGTGTGCTCACACTCACAGTGTGGAGGCAGGCGGGGAGTGGGATGGGGTGCGGGGAGGGGGGGGGGGCAGAGAGATGTATGTATGTGTGTGTGTAGGAGGGGGGCTGACAATGACAGTTGGGTGGAAGCAGATTGAAGAGGGATGAGTACTGACTTTCAGTGCAGACGATAATGCGTGGACTGCTGTGACTGTGAGTGTGACTGTACCGAATGACTATTCACCCTAGAGAAGCGGGGACACGAACTGACTGCACCACTGGCACCATGCACCACCCAGCCCAGCCCTGCCTCTCCCACTACTGATTAGACCCGCACATACCCACCCTGGCGGCAAACAGGGACAACATGAGGACCGGACTGCCTCACATTCCACTACTGCGCCCTTAAGATCCCGCCCCCCCCCCCCGACACCGACCCCCCCCCCCCACACACACACAGCCCAGTGACATAGTTCATCGTCGGCCCATGAATCGGATTACTCCGCACTGAAAATAATAGACGGCTCAGCCGTTGATTGCCGCTGTCGCCTTCAGAGAGTGGCCGCTGCTAGTTGTTGGCATAATCGAAGTCACGGTGTGAATGTATGCATGATTGGTTGGTTTTTGGAATTTTACGCCCTGGCAACATCTAAGGTCATATCAGGACGGGTGTAGTTGTGACAAAGTTGCAATTTACTAGCTATTACCTGCTCGAAGTTCCCAGCTATATTTTTCTAACAATTCTACAGTTTATGTGTATGTGCGTTTGTATGTGGGAGATGTGGGCGGGATTGCTAATTGTGATGGGTTAGTAAGCTTAAGCTCTATGCATGGTTGGTTGATTGTTGGAGTTTTACATCCTGGCAACATCTAAGGTCATATCAGAATGGGTGCCTACTTGTGACAGCGTGCATTCATGGTGACTTATAGTGCTGCCCCACTGGGAAATTAGCCCACCAGCACCATAACCCGATAATCCACTCAGTCACATTATCCTGACACTGAGCTAACCAGTCATTGTCCTATCCTATTAATGCTGAGCGGCAGGCTAGGAAGTGACAAGCATCAATTTTTATAAGTCATTGGTTTGACTCAACCAGGAGCCGAACTCTCGATCTCCCGCACGCGAGGCCCGCGTTCTACCGATTCGGCCACTGCGTCCGGCTTTGGCTCGATAGGCGGCTGTAATTATGCAGGGCTTTTTTGTCATTGATTTCTTATAAGGCATTATTTGATCGTATAAATGCCCTCTGTGTGCAGGTGTGCTGTTGTTTTTCTGTTGTGTTATTTTAATGGTTGCCTTTGTGTGTGAGGAGAGGGCGGGGAGTCATGTTTGATTCTGGAGATGTCCACCAGGCGTCGTTGTATCTAATTCCTTCCACGCACGTATGTGGTCCATTTCGAGTGAATTCGAGACACACGCGCACGTTCTATCTAGTTATTCCGCATGCATTTATGATCCAAGTCCCTGCAAGCTCTCCAACCGCAACATCAGCGCAACTACTATGCATTACATGTACAGCCGCGCGTTTGCGGCCGCGTTTGGAGAGTGCGCGAGTCGGGTGTTGCGCGCGCACACCTTGAAGCAGATTGATGTGCGTCGCGACCACCAGAGGGAAGTCGCCACTCACTAGTTATTCACCGACTGCTGGCTAACCACATTCTGACCGCCTGCCTCTCACGCAGGGTCACGTTGCGCTGGCCATGCCACTGCCGTGCTGAAAGCTCTGCGCGAACGGCGGCTCATAGCGCGACGGTGACTCGGATGACTTTTCGTCTGGGTTGGCGATTTGGTTGGTGCCGTGATTAGTAAAATGGCCCGGCAGTCGGCAATCACTCCCGACAGGCCACACTCTTCATCATGGGGTCGTCATGGTGACAAAGATGGAGGCCACACCCTGGAGGTTTTCTATGGGGGGTCTATTGGGACGCCTTATTGCGATGTCATGTCGCGTCGGGGCGCTGAGGAGAGGGGATGGGGAGGGGTGGGGAGGGGTGGGGAGGGAGGAGGAGGAAGGAGGGGTGGGGGTCAGTAAGAACTCGACATCGGTACCCTTCTTCTCACCCCCTCCTCCCCAGCAGGTGGGTGCCCATTGCTTTGAGGCAAGTCACATTTTGCTTTCAATGCTCAAATCTCATGCGCTAGAAAGTAGAAGTAGTTATTTCCACACACAAGACAGATACGGAGAGAAAAGACAATCATCGGGAGAACCAGTAAGCGGTAGTCATATATATATATATATATATATATATATATATACATACACACAATTGTGTATGTGATGTATAACGTATTATGTAATTGTGAGTATAAAGGCGCGGAAGGAAATTATCAATATCATTGTTATATACTTTATTATTGTACCGATTATTCTTATCCTGCCTCCTCCACACCATTTCGGACCGGTGGCGCCACCATCGGCACCCCCTAACCCCGAATGGTCGCGCGTAACCTCACTCGCACCGGAAGATATATATATATATATATATATATATATAAATATATATATATATATATACATATATACATACAGGGGATTCACAGATATGCTATTATTAGCATGCAGTACCAACGACGATGGAGTTTGGTGACAGCGGTTCACCCCGCAGAGTGGCGCTGTTAGTGACTTCCGCCTGACGTCTTGCCGACTTGCGCTGGTGGAATGTTGGGTAAAAGTGCCCCGCCGACTGCCAGCCGCGGCGGGGTGAGGACATGCCGGGACACAGGCCTTAGACGGGCATCCCTCCCCCCAGAATGACATGCCGGCCACCAAAAACAGCGCATAAACCACCCACTGGAGGACCTCGGCAGGCGACCAGAATTCAACAAGAGGGGGGGGGCTCTTGCCATAAAGAAAAGTTCTTAAAAATAAGAAGAAACCATATCACAAGGGTGGTTCGCTTTTTCCTCCTCATGTGTGTCAATAAATACTGCGGGGAAAAGAAGAGGAAACACGGACCTGGTGAAGGGAATGAGACAACCGTACAATGCCCATTTCAGTGGACACGGGGATCTATGCACGCCGGTTTTTGTCATAAACTTATTGGAAGTGGGCTGAGTGGATATCACTGGAATTTATATGGGATGCGAGATGCAGAATGAACGCCAGTTTTTATTTGTTCTCCTGTTATTACATCGAAATTGTTTGGCAAGTACAGCGTGAGTTCATGTGTTTTTTTATTATATCACCTCTCTGGTATTTTCTCCTTGCTTTTGTCTAGATGTTTGGGTTTAATGTATGTTAATGCCTAAACAATGTTTCTATAAAAGAAATAGGAATATACATTTATTAAAAACATCGAGGTGACTAAAGCCCATCTGAGTTATGGCTATTTGAATTATATGTATACCTATATCAAAATATATATTATATGCCTATATCAATATGTATATGACTATATTATTATATATATACCCATGTCAATATGTATACCTATTGAAATATAATACCTATATCAATATATATATATATTATATCTAAATAAACATTTGAAGAGAATTTGGGCATCATCCGAGAACTTACAAAAGGGTCATTGCCATTATCTTAACATGCAACATTACTAAGGTAAGCCACTGGTTGGTTGGCTATGAAAATAATGTGACTAATGCCAAGTACACACCTAACGTATACGATTCACGCACTAAAACTCGCGACCCCGTCCCGCTTATGACTGAAAACGGGCCGATTCATTTTTTGAATCGCGAATCGCAATCGCAAGCAAGCAGTTTTAGCCCTAAAACTGAGTTTTAAGTCGCGAATCGCAATGGGTAAGTGTGCTAGGGGATCGCACACCTAACGACTTTTGTGCGCGAAACGAGCAGTTTTAGATCGTATACGGTAGGTGGGTGCGGATATACAGTAGGTGTGTACCTGGCATGACTGAGATACATGCCAGGGTGCAGACAATAGGATCCTCCAATGTGATCAGCACTAAAAATATGCCATTATTTCACACTTCGATTTTCACTAGTTGTTGCTAGGATGCAAAACCCCAAACACTCGCCCAATGCGTAGGTAGATTACCCACAACAGGGCTAACTGTGTACATAATGTGCCAGATGCCAGGAATAAACCATAGTAGTTCACAGCTAATAATACCTATATCGGTGGTGACTGTTCAATCAGCAACCGTCCGAATATGACCTTATGGCCCTGTCACACTACGACGTGACTACGTCAGCGTAGGCACAACGTGAAAATAATTATATTACGTCGAAGTTATCGGCGTAATATGCAAATTGTGGACGTGAATGCCACGTAGTTGACGTGAGCGTAACGTGAAAGTAACGTCGGCGTAACGTCACAGGACGTTCAGACACGTTCCAATCACGTTCGGATCACGTTACGCACGTTACCAACACGCTACGGGATCGTCAATGACGTGAACTACGTGACGACACGTTCGCAACACGTTATAACGACGTTATCGACCCGTCAGCGTGTCGCTCGGGCGACGCTCCGTTACGTCCGACCCCCGTTAACTTAACGCTGCCCACACGTTCCTCCCAGCCGGGCCGTCGGTCTGACGTGACATAACGTGACTCCAACGTCATTTAAACTGGTATAACGATCGCGGAACGTCTTCCTAACGTCATTGTCACGTCATCCCGACGTAACGGATTCACGTCGAGATACGTCGAAAGTTTTGAACATGTCCAAAACCTCGACGTAGCGCCACGTAACACGACGTAATGTGACGTAGCTCGACGTCAGTCTAACGTCATTATGACGTCATCATAACGTAATCCAACGTACATCAACGTAATGACGAAAAATCACCACGTTAGGCTCACGTTCGCTCATTACGTCGTAGTGTGACAGGGGTATAAGATGTTGCCAGAACTCCACCAACAACCAACCAATCAATCAGCAAACATACATTATGCCATTTAAAGTAGGTACACGATATGAAGTGTGGACTGTGAAAAACCAAGTACATACTCAATTGCATTTTACGCCTCCTTATATATTTATCTTAGTTTCCCCATTATTGTGTGACAAAGAGGAGAGGTGTGTGTGTGACAGCACCAGCTCTTTGGAAGTTGTGGCGGAGGTTGCTTTGCATTAAGTACAGTTTGAGTTATGGCCGGGTAATTTCCGAGTTGTTGGAAATGCGAAGTGGCTTTCCGCCTCCGGTTCCGCATCAGTGATCACGGTGACACTGGACGTGGGTGGGTGGGTCGGTGGGGGCTGGCTGGGTGCTCATGCTGTTGGAGGGGAGGAGGCGGGATAGTTGTTGGGTGGAGAGGGGGGGGGGGGGGGCATACATACCGAGTAGTAACATAAATGGCACTGAGTGACGGGCGCTAGAGCAGCAGCCGACCTGTGTGTGGTTTGTAGCCAATCTAAGAGGCTGTAGCCAATGTAGCCACCCACACACCCACCCACCCACATCCCAACCCCTCCCATCCACCCCACACTCTCACACACAGCAACCCCCCGCCACCCCCAACCCCGCAGCACCCCCTACCTGGCTAGGGGACACGTCAGGCACGTCAAGCAGACGCCATCATACGTCATTTCCGGCCCTCGCCGCGGGGGTTCTGGGATAGCCACAGACGCTGGCCTCGGCCCGTGTCACGTGACCGAAATGACGGCTGATGTATTGGAGCGGGAGCTTAAAAAAAAAGAAAAGGGTCGTAATGGACGGGGTCGCGGTGTATGATAGAGGGCTGCTGGGCCGATGCATAACCATATTGCTAACCAAATTTGCCGCAAATATTTTTATATTTATTTTTTAAACCGTCAGCGTAACAAAATTCACGGCGTTTCCACGCAAAAATAAACCGCGGTTCAGGAACGAACTGTATCGTTGGAGGTAAGTTTATTGGTTATGACAAGCTAGCCTTGTTATGTGAATGTGTGCAGATTGCTCTTTTGGTAGAGCACATCCTCGCAACACACACACACACGCACACACACACACACACACATCCGCACACACCGGCCCCCGATGTCGAACCGCCAAGTGGCACTTGGCGCTGTACGGCCGTATTAATGTCGACATATACAAGGTGCGGGATCAGGCACGGGCAGACCAAGCCTCCATGTACCGCAGTCTGTGTTATCACCAGGTCAGACCCCCCCCCCCCCCACACACACACACTGAATGCACCAGCCTCCGTCCACGCCCCAGTCTCCCTCCACGACCACCGAATAATAATATCCACTGAATGAATTTCAGGCAAACCGTGATAATTATATGCTACACAAAATAGCACATCACATCAGAAGAATAAAGAGCAATATTATTTATTTGTAATTTTAAAAACCCTCTAAAAATAAAATACCTTCGTTAGGTGCGGCGGTGGGATAACCATGGGTGACTTAAAGTTGCATAGTCCGAGGGTTTTGAGTTTATGAAATTTTCTGAGATAAATACATTAGGTTGATCGTTATTATATACCTTGCTTTAGCTTAAAGTAACTTATATTTTAAGTAGCTAACTTTTGAGATATTTGAAGTGGAACCATGCAAAATTAGTTTTGGCAAGCATGACAAAACTCTGACCCCATAGGCTTCTGCAGTAACCGGTTATATTCAATTGCTTCAGTGTTCCCTTCTGTGTGGTGACAAATGTTTAATAAGTGCACCAGTATCTAAGTTAGATATGTACAATCACATTTAGATAATTGTTTTGGTTTTAAAAATTTGATATTTTCACCGGCCTATGCAGCTTTAAATATGAAATTAATTCTCAAATCGTTGTGCATGAAACTAAAATAGTGCGTGTGTGAGTACGTGTGTTGTGGGTGTACGGGTGGGAGCATGTCCTGATCTAGGGACCATGGTGTGGATACTGTGGTGCCACTCGTGTTTTGACAGTCCATTAAGACTTGACAACATGCGTGACTGCACTTGAATAGGGCTGACAGTGTCACCGGTGGAGAATGCGTGTGTGGAAAAAAAAAATATATATATATGTTTGTGTGTATGTATTGCCGCCAACATATATTTGTTTCAAATGTTTGAAAATTTTAAAACGATATAATTCAATTGATGAAAAACATCAAATCCAGCACCATGTCATGACTCGACTGTGACATGGCATGTAGATAACTATGTTGTCGTGTAGATAACTATGCTTAGCCCACGATGATATATACTATATAATGCGCGAGTGTTATATTATACATGTAGATACTCATCATATACCCTAGTTCTCTACTACGGTGGAGCCATATTTAGGTGTTAGTATCTGACCACTATAAAATTAATTGATTCCCGGGTTGGAGACGTACACTCCGTTATCCTCCGTTATTTCCAGTCAACCACCTACATTGCCATTGTTTCTCCAACTACAAATAGAATAGAATATTTAAAAAAACAAATGCACTGGGGTTGGTCGCACTGTTTCACTGGCCACAGCTGGTCCAATGTGTTACCAACAAACCAACAACCTCACCCCAACATCAGGACTCATATTGTTATCAGGTGACTATGAACACTAAAACAGCAAACTGCAACTAACAAACTGACGAAACTAACCATAACAGGGTAACACTAGAATATTCATATGAATGAAAATTGTATACTCCTTGTCCTACTCCAACTGACCGCATCCTGCATTAAAATGTCTTACACTTTTACCGAATGAATACCGAAGATAACTTCTAAAATACAATCAAAATACTCACATCGATACAATTAATATTGATATAGTGATATGGCACTAATACTGTTACCAGTATTAGAAATCCATTGTGCTATATCATATATAATAATTTCCGCATATAATGTAATATGGTGTAAATTATGTATTCAACAATATTGTTAGCTCACTTTAATCATCATCATCATCATCATGCTGTCGGTCGTGATGCGACAAAGACTGCTTTCATTACTTGACTGCCGCTCTCCATTTAGCTCTCTGCTGTGAGAGTGATGTCCATGAGTCGGTCTTAATGTCTCTCAGCTTCAGGTTTCTCTTGATGGTATCCTTGAACCGGAGATGAGGTGCCCTCTCTTTCTGTAACCAGAAGACAGTTGAGAATAGAGGATCTGCTTTGGTAGCCTGTCTGATGACATCCTCATGAGGTGTCCAGTCCACCGGAGATTCTTTTTGATCAGAAGATCTTCCATAGAGGGCAGCCCCGTCCGTTCGAGTATTTCCTTATTTGTCACTTTGTCCTTCCAGGTTAGCCTCATGATTGAATGCAGATGTTGCATCATGAAGGCATGCAGCTTTTTCACCTGTTGTCTGTACACTGTCCAGGCATCGGCTCCGTATAGTAGGGTGGATAGCATGATTGCATGGTAGATCTTGCCTTTGACCCACATGGACACATGGTGGTTGTTCAAGAGTCTCTGGCGTAGTCGGCCGAAAGATGCGATAGCCTTGGCCATCCTCCTCTGTATTTCAGCATCAATGCGTCCATCATTTGATATAGTGCTTCTGAGGTAGGTGAATTCAGGAACAGAGTTCAGCTTGTTTCTGTCAACCATGATATCCTCCTCTCGGGTTCTTGTAGAGTTGGGTTGGTACAGCACCTCCATCTTCTTGATGTTAAAGTTGCATGGTCCGATGAAATATAATTTTTTCAAAATTAAAACAACTACTTACATTTGATCCTATATATCCAACTTAGATACTGGTGTATTAGCTAATGATTTGGGACAGCATATACAGAATAACCAGTGAATTTATAAGCTCACCCCTTAGGACACTCACTTTGAAACAACCATTATGCTGGGAGGCCATTAGCCAACTAGGCCAATCTCGTGACCTCATTAGCCTCCCCCCAACCAAGTAAGCCTACTGTGCAGGGCCAGAGAGGGGAAGGGGATATGAGGTGGATGTGTGTGTATCTGTCTGTGTTTCCTGACCTGACTTTACAGAGACACAGAGACAGACATACACACAGACATACACACACACAGACATACGCACACATACATACACACATACATACACAGACGACCACACACACATATACACCCATAGATAGGCACAGACATACATGCACAGACAGCACACACATACACAGAAACACACAGACATGCACACACCCGACATACACAGACACACATACACCCATACACCCAACCTGACTTTGCAGAGAGAGAGAGCCACACACACACACAGGCACCCACAGACAGACACACACAGACAGACATGCACAGACATACACACACATATATACATACATAGATATACACACAGACACACATACATACACACATACATATACACACAGACACACACATACATACACACACAGACATTACCACACATACATATACACACACATACAGACATACACAGACAGACACACCCATACACACATACACACACAGACACACATACACCCGACCTGACTTTGCAGAGAGAGACACACACAGACAGACAGGCAGCCACACACATACATACACACATATATACACACAGACACATACACACACAGACATTACCACACATACATATACACACACACAGACAGACACACATAGATAGACACACACAGACAGACATGCATAGACAGCACACACAGACACAGAAACAAACAGACATGCACACAACCGACATACACAGACACACATACACCCGACCTGACTTTGCAGAGAGAGACACACACACAGACAGAGACACATAGACAGACACACACAGATAGAGGCAGACACACACACATACATACACAGACATATATATGCACATACAGACACACACACAGACATACATACACACAGACATACATACACACATACACACACATACCCACAGATACACAGAAACACACATGTAGACACACACAGACATACAAACAGACAGACACACACACAGATACATACAGACATACATAGACAGACACAAGCAGACAACAGACACACATTATATTTAGTTAAAAACCTTAGTGCCATGGGCCTATGGCACTAATCCATTCCCAGAATGTTCCCAACCCAACCAGGAATACCTACCTACAGTCCTGTAAGGTACCAGGTCATCTCACATCATGTGGTCACCGCGAGATGACCATCTGGGTCATAGCCACAGGACTTTTGGCAAGCTTGTCGAAATTATTTTTGGTTCTTTCAGCTCATATTACTTCAAAACTAAACATCTTTAATCAAAATCACTCCGGACTAATAATTAGTAGCTTGTAACGATCAATTTGATATATTTATCTAAAAAATAAGACAAAAATTCAAATGCCATCGGACCATGCAACTTTAATCTTCAGGCCAAACTGATGCATTGGAGAAATCGTCCACTATTTTCTGGATCTCTTCAGCAGAGTGGGCAACCAGTGCACTGTCATCTGTGAATAGCAGCTCTCACACCAGTATCCGAGTAGTACATTTCATGAAAGCTGCCTGCAAAAGTGTTGAAGTGCTGCTGGCTTTTGCAAGTTACCAGCAGCACTCTCTCAGGGAGCAAATAGAGGTTTCACACCGGCAAGAACATGTCAAAACAGGCGCAAAATTATTTGTCCCTGCAGTGGCTGGGCGGGAGATTTAGGGAATTCCATACATCAACCACCCTTAATGCTGCCACAGTGACATGGTTTTCTGTTTAGGGTTTGTTTGCTCCCTTAGCCTTTGGTTCTGTCAATAACCTGTACCACAAGGCAGTGGTTTACAACTCTGCAGGGCAGGGCATCAAACTCCCTGAGGCATTGCAATACCTCCAATACCTGCATACCATACTTTAATACATACTCTATATGCCTATTTTGTGTCCAAAATCCCAAATTATAAAATAGCGGGAAAATAAGTGCTTCAACTCTGACAAAAGAACATATTCACCAGAATAAACATATTTACGACACAAAAAAGAAAAACCATCGTGAAAACAGTTTTCTATAAGCAAAGTATTACTACCATGGCTTGCATGTTTTTAATTATTCATTTCTGAATGAACAATGCATGTTAATTAGCAATGCCTGTGACCACGTGCTTCATTATTGCTTCTTGGTTGTGCCCCTTCCCGTGGCCTCGTCACCTAGGTAAACATTATGTAAGTCTGGGATCTATATCTTTTCATTAAAATCCCATCGTGCTGTTGACGTGACACTGCAGTGCCACACCGGGGGCGGCCTCCATCTCAGGGTCGCGTCCCCCGCCGACGACACGGGATTAATTCCCGAAGGAGGGTCTTTTAGGGCCCAGATTAACCCACCCGGCGGCCCCCAAGGCCTCTCCGCCAGCCGCAGGCTGCGCGACAATGCCATGATTGGCTGGACGTGGTCATGTGATCAGCGAGTGATCATGTGATCAGTGGTGGGCCGGGGGCGACCTTGCGGCGTTGAACCGGGGTCTCGTGGACTCTCAGCGCGCACGAGATCCCGCGATAAAATGACAGAGGTGGCAGGTGCGGGGCACTAGGGGCACAATGGTGCCGGACAGGTGCGGTCATTAGGCCACGACGGCGCATGCACCGCCCATATCACGTTGATGGTAATGCCATACAGGTGGGTGGGTGTGGGTGGGTGTGGGCGTTTGTGGTGGTGGGTGAGGGGGGAGGGTGGTTGCCGGCAGGTGCACTCAATGAGGACAAACTTGCCGAGACTCATCATCGGCGATTGGCTCCAGCCTGGTCCTCTGACGTCACGAATCCGACTGGTACCACCACCTGTCGTCCAGTCGCAGAATGATAATAATGTCATGTTCCCCCTCCTGATATACACAGTTAGGTTGCAGCACTATAAAGCCACCATGAATACTCAGTGTCAGAAGTCAGCTACGGTGGAAACCCCAGGCAGTCAATCAACCCAGCAGTAAACTCCGGTCTCTCCCGGTGAAGAAGGGATTGTGGCTAGATGTCCATTGCTGGAGAAACCGCCAGTGCGAAATGCTGCTGGTAGCCCTTCAGCAACAATGGCATGGCTATTGGTTCACGTGAATTAAAGAATTAGTTCACGGCTTGCAGACTAATGCTTCAGTGTAGCTTTTTTCCCTATGAAACTATTACAGTATTACTATTACTGTATTAGTGTATCCACCAGACGGGATGGCCGAATGAGTTAGAGCACCCGTCTCCCATGCTGGTAGATCGTGGGTTCGAACCCTGGTCGAGTCAAACAAATGACTTAAAAATTGATACCTGTCGCTTCCTAGCCAGGTGCTCGGCATTATTAGTACAGGGCAAGGACTGGTGTGCTCAGTGTCGGGATAATGTGACTGAGGGGGATACCAGGTCATGGTGCTGGTGGCCTGGTTTCCCAGTGGGACAGCACTATAAAGTCGCCATGAGTGCGCACAAGTCGGTACCCATCCTGATATGACCTTAGATGTTGCTAGGACGTAAAACAACAACAAACAAACAAACAACTATTAGTGTATCCCTGTTCTGTCCGACCAGGTCGTTTCCCTCATAAGCCCATGTATCCATAGACTGTTCTCTTGTGGCACATTCCCTTGTTCGGTGTTCGGTGTTAACTTGTGACCTTGTGATGCACCACACAGACAATGAACCTGTGTTTTGCTTAGTGGCTGTTCCCATAGGTTGGACCCAGAAACCGTATGGCCTTCTGCACTGCACATGTGACATATTGACCAGGAACATAGAGAATGAATAAGTCCATTGCCTGTGTGGCGAATCGCAAGGTCATATGTGAACATGGAACAAGGGAATATTCCACAAGGGAAGTATATGGATACACAACTTAATACTAAGTGACCATTGAGGAATACAGTTAAATATGATACACATATTTTTTTGTCCATAAAGGTAAATAGTGTACACGCGAACCTTGTGTGTTTTTGGTCCTAGGGATGGGAGCATGGCCTGATCTAGGTCCATGTTGTGGATACGGCGGTGCTACCTTTGTGGAGGGGGGGGGGGGGGTATGGTGGTATAGATATTTTCTAAGGAGCATGCATACACAGTGAAAGTTGGGTTGTGGGACAACTCTGAAAGGGAGCAGTAAGTTTGATAGAGTTATCATTTAATGCAATTGCTGTTGGACCCTCCCGTACATAAATAACAATAAAAATGTAATTGTTTAAAAGAAAATGACCATATAATTGTGGGATAGTCTCATTGATTCCTACCCATAAATATACACTGAGGTAGGAACTAGTATATAAAATAGTAACTCTAGACATATCTAGCTCTACATCTAGATTGATCTAGTTCTATACCCAAATGCAGAGAACGTCGGTTTTAAAATAAGAGCCTTCTTACAATGACCGACAGACCCTACCCATTCCCTGAAATTTCTAGCAACAATCACAACCATTGAAAGTGTCATGGGGATGATGAAAATGGGAAATATTGCGCCTAGAGCGGGACTCGAACCCACATCTCTTTGCATTCCGGGCCAGTGTGCTAACCATTACACCACCTAGGCTCCCTGATATCAACACACTCCCCACGCCTACCTGTCTATGTGGTTACTTGCCTGAGAGGTCAGTGCAGACCACTACACTCGTCCCCCTGGAATTGTAAGTCTTGTAATGCTTACAATTACATACATACAGGCAATGCACTAACACATACATACACAGGGTAGGTTCAACAACCATACAGCGCAAAGCTTGTACAGGATCCTGATCACGGCAACCAGTGTCGTGGGGGTGATGAAAATGGGAAATACTGTGCCTAGAGCGGGACTCGAACCCACATCTCTTTGCATTCCGGGCCAGTGTGCTAACCATTACACCACCTAGGCTCCCTGATATCAACACACTCCCCACGCCTACCTGTCTATGTGGTTACTTGCCTGAGAGGTCAGTGCAGACCACTACACTCGTCCCCCTGGAATTGTAAGTCTTGTAATGCTTACAATTACATACATACAGGCAATGCACTAACACATACATACACAGGGTAGGTTCAACAACCATACAGCCAAAGCTTGTACAGGATCCTGATCACGGCAACCAGTGTCATGGGGGTGATGAAAATGGGAAATACTGTGCCTAGAGCGGGACTCGAACCCACATCTCTTTGCATTCCGGGCCAGTGTGCTAACCATTACACCACCTAGGCTCCCTGATATCAACACACTCCCCACGCCTACCTGTCTATGTGGTTACTTGCCTGAGAGGTCAGTGCAGACCACTACACTCGTCCCCCTGGAATTGTAAGTCTTGTAATGCTTACACTTACATACATACAGGCAATGCACTAACACATACATACACAGGGTAGGTTCAACAACCATACAGCGCAAAGCTTGTACAGGATCCTGATCACGGCAACCAGTGCCATGGGGATGATGAAAATGGGAAATACTGTGCCTAGAGCGGGACTCGAACCCACATCTCTTTGCATTCCGGGCCAGTGTGCTAACCATTACACCACCTAGGCTCCCTGATATCAACACACTTCCCACGCCTACCTGACTATGTGGTTACTTGCCTGAGAGGTCAGTGCAGACCACTACAAAAGCATGAATAAAATAAGAAAAATACAACATTATAATCTAGACTTTTCTTTATGTTTGTTTGTTGTTTTACGTCCTAGCAACATCTAAGGTCATATCAGGACGGGGTTTTCTTTATGTAAATGCAGATATAAAATATGAGGCAGAACTGCAATGCATATATTTTTAACCTGGTGCTGAATGAATAATCCTGCCTTTCTAAAATGTGCTATTAGATTTGATATTCCTATTCCATTTTACATCTGCGGTGGACCGGACGCAATGGTCTAATCAGTAAGAGTGTAGGCTTCCCGTGCGGAAGGTTGGGATTTCAAATCCCGATCGAGCCAAACCAAAGAGTTACAAAATTGATACTTGTCGATATCTGTCTGTCTTTCTGACCCCGGCTATAACTTCCAAGAGCGAGCAGCTCACATCGACGTTGACCAATCGTCGCCGAAAACCCAAGTCACGTGTGTGAGACCTGATTAATCACCAAACAGCACAGTGACCGAGCAAATTACCCGCGATACCCTGTCACACGATCGTGTGCAGGGAGGACCGCCCACAAATCTCCCAAAATGCATTGCGCTGCTTCAAAACGGTGTCAATCCGAACAGAACTTAGATTTATTTTAGAGGGGGGGTGGGGAGGGGGGGGGGGCTTAAATAATAGTCTAGAAAACTACTTTATTATCTCAGTCCCGTGGGTTTTGCGTTTTTGTTTACTCTTCGAAAAATGCGTCCACGAAATTCAAAATTGCAGTCCATTCCACTCTGCTGGCGGCTGCAGCAGTTAAAGATTACCGAGCGCATCTAGCGATTTAAATATTTCAGCAGCATTGGCCTGCAATGAGTTCTGCCGCCAGTCCAATTAAAGGCATTGTCTCTGGGACCGTCACGGTCCAGTGACCACGGTCTTTATAAGGACACAGGTGGCGCGGAACAACTGCCTCCTTAATTCGTGTGACTCTCCCCACTGACAGACTGCATGCACTGAGTGACCCCGGCCACACCGCGATACGAGAACCGCGATACGAGAGGTTGGGACTGGGAGCCATCACCGGGGTGGGAACGTATCATGGTAACAAATGCCTGCGTTACGCTAATCAATATTTCATTCGGTGTAGAACTTTGGATTGTTCCTTTGTTTGGCTTTCAACTTGTATATCCTGGCAACATCTAAGGGTATATCAGAATGGGTACTAAAATAAATTGTAGCAGTATACACTCGTGGTGACTTTATAGTGCTGCCCCACTGGGAAACAAGGCCATCGATACAATGCCTGATTTTTCCATTCAGCCACATTATCCTAATGCGGAGCTAACCAGCCCATCTAGTAATGCTGTTCCCCAGGCTAGGTATCAACAAGCATCGATTTTATAAGTCATTGGTTTGACTGACCTGGGATTTGAACCTCTGACTTTCCGCACAGGAAACCTGTACTCTTACCGATTCGGCCACCACGTCCGGTCGTTTTGGCCTGCTGCAGACTTCCCATGAGCACAAATTATTCGCCTTTAGAAATGGTGATAAGTTGTTTTTCCCATCGATTTAAAAAAGAATAGACTGTAAATTACCAATAATTAGGTTACGAGGTTCGTGATATTATTACTAATATTGGACGAGATCTCAGAGTGGGATCTCTTATTCTTTCATTAAAAAAATATGTTGGTTTGAAAAACCAGGTTGGTTTGAAAATGTTTTGTTTTTGGGGAGTTTTCAGCCGCATTAGTGCACTGAAGGTTGCAAATCTGCAGCACTGTATGGACGCTGCTGAAAACGGTCCCATGTGGTCAGGAGTTGGCTTCTGGTGGGTAGTGGTCAGAGAAATTGGAGGGGGGAGGAAGGAAAAGGGCAGGCTAAGAGCCCAACCATAGTTCTCTAAGAGGACCGGGGGAGGCTGGGTGGTTGGTGTAGGCTGGGTGGTTGGTGTAGTATTACGTCCCAGCAAGACCCTAGGCCATACCAAAATGGGCAACAACTTGTGACAGCGTGCGCTCATTACGACTTTATAGTGCTGCCTCACTGGGAAATCAGGCCAGCAGCACCATGACTTGATGTTCCACAGAGTCACATTATCCTGACTCTGTGCACCCAGTCCCTGTACTGACCTCATAACGCCAAGCACTGAGCAGCAACAGGTACATATTTGATAAGTCATTGGTTTGCGTTTTACCAGGATCCAAACTTCAGTCCCTCCAGATTCACCGGTATGCACAGTAAATCCGACCAAGGCCAGAGGAAGAAGTGAAGTGAGGATTGGATTAGTTAGGCAATAGGCCGATGATAAGCGTAACTTTTATTTAGAGAGGATCCATTAAACTCGCTTTAATAGGTCGTCTTCCCAGTGGGCTAGTAATGTTTCGCGATTGACGTAATGCTCTTTTGTTTTTCTTTGCTTTGTAATTACTCCTATTTTTTATGGACGGGGGGGGGGGTCCTTTCCAAATGCATGTGAATAATTTTGTTTAAAGTGAGCATGACATGCTATTCCATCCACAGATGCGAATCGGTCCGATTGAGACATGTGTGTGTGTCGGGTGTGGGGGAGGGGTGTGGATGTGGGGGCTGTTATCACTGTATCTACCGTAGAATGGACTTGGCCGGTAGTGGGACAAAAGGTCATATGATGTACATCAACACAGGTGCTCGACATAAGTTAGAAACACTCGAGTTGCCGCTGGTGTAAGGTTGAAACTTAACCTGTCCCCTATAGAAACACGCCCGGACCCTGCGATAGATCCTCGCATGATCCACGTGTGGACACAGTAACAGCACACGGGCGGCCATGTTGCTTTTGGGGGGCCCGTGCCCCACACCTCCCCTGCACGTAAATAGCGCAGGACACAGTCAACCTCCCGTCTTTAAACAAGCAGTCCCCGTCCTGATCCGCTGACCCGGCCCTCTCGTAAATATTTACCCCAGGTCACGGCATGGCCCGGCGGTGGCGGATAGGCCGCCCGCCGGTCTAGAGGGATTGGGTTCGAATCCAGCTCAGCGGACACGTTTTTAGGCGATGTTTGCGGTATTTGTTGCGCTTTCTACTAGTGACTTCCGTGTTCTCATCGTGCGTCGATTGCCGGTTGTCTGATATCTATTCCGGTCCCGAGGCGGTCTGGTGTGTAGATATATAGGTTAGTCAGTCTCACCTTACCGCCTAGTCATTCACTCACTCATTCACTCACTCACTCACTCACTCACTCAAAAAAGAGCAACTCATGTATAACTGAATCATACTAGTAATAAAAATATGACTTGGTTTAAGCGGTGTCAACTTTCAAAAACTATGTTGCTCTATAAACTATGAAAACTTCTCTTAAGGTAAGAAAAACATTTTAAAGAAAAAAGGGTCTTACGATACTTATAATATATTGTTCCTCATTAGATTCTGCAACAACACATAAAAACACCAAAGCACTCTCCCCCCGCCAAAAATAATCATATAATCATATATTGCACAGGCTGGGAAATTTTGTTTTTGTAAATCTATTTTATTGAGACTATTTCTACTTGTAGAAAGAGTAAGTCAATAAAGACAATTACATATTACTAAAATAAAATTTAAAAGATTTGAATCAAATTGGATTATTGCTGCCCAGTGGTGAAAACAAGTATCAACAAACTTATCCGTTATGATCAGGGTAAATAAATTCTTCTTTTTTTAAAACCACCATAAAAAAACATAGACTTGAACATTATCCCCATACCGTACATAGTGAACAGGTCCCAATGTGTTTATATCGGGCCACAGTGTTTTGCCAGTGTAGTTACCAGTACTATACTAGTACTACTAGCCTTAACCGGTACATAGTCACTGCCCAATTAATCTTTTTACTCGGTTCAGCATGTTGCAATTAAAGCTGCATAAGCCCGATGGTTTTCTGAGAGAAAACAAAATTAGTTTGATTTTTATCTTTTAATTGAAGTAACTTCAATTTAAATGGCTAATTGTGGCGATATTTGAAGTGAAAACATGCCAATTTAATTTTGACATGCTTGTTATTCTGACAGCATAAGCTTCAGCAGTACGATGTTCTATTAAATTGGCTTAATCCCCCCTTCTATGGCGAAACAAATGCTTAATAAGTGCATTAGTATCTGAGTTGGATTTCGGGGGGGGGGGGGTATTTACCCTGTCCATAATGAGTAAGTCGCATCGCGGCTTGTTTTCATCACTGAACAGCAATTGTATCAATTTGGTAGCAGCCTTGTCATCTTAGCTGTTAGTCATTATGTAATGCCTGGTACACACCTACCATATACGATTCGCGCACTAAAACTCGTGACTCGACCCGACCCGCTTAAAACTGAAAACGGGCCGATTCATTTTTCGAATCACGAATCGCAATCGTAATCGGCCCGTTTTAGCCCTAAAACTGAGTTTTTAGTTGCGAATCGCAATCGCTAGGTTTGCGCGGGGAGCGCACAGCTAGCGATTTTTGTGCGCGAAACGGGCAGTTTTAAATCGTATACGGTAGGTGTGTGCGCACAAACGGTACGTGTGTACTAGGCATTAGTTGTTGTGGTTGTTGTTTCTTTGTGGCATTCCCAATTAAACGTTTTGTTGATGCCACATTTTGCATGCACTAGCGTTGGTAGGGATACTCAGTTTACACTGTGACTTTGTGAGGTCAGGGTATGAGGTCATTTGAAGAATTGTTAGGAGTTATGTCTTGAATGATACGATATGTACGATCAAATTTAGGGAAATATTTTAGTTTAAAAAAATTGATTCTTGCATGAGGCTATGCAGCTCTAAGTTTAACAAAGCAGTTCTTCAACCCTGTCCCCGCATTGAGCACTAACACTAACGGATAGTGTTTTGGTAGATCGTGGGATTCGAACCCATGGGTTCGAATCCTGGTCGAGTCAAACCAATGATTTAAATATTGATACTTGTCGCTTCCTAGCCAGGCGCTTGGCATTATTAGGATAGGGCAAGGGCTGGTTGGCTCAGAGTCAGGATAATGTGAATGAGTGGAATATCAGGTCATGGTGCTGGTGGCCTGGTCTCCCAGTGGGGCAGCACTATAAATTCGCCATGAGTGCGCACTATCACAAGTCAGTACTAATCCTGAGATGACCTTAGCTGTTGCCAGGACGTAAAACTCCAACAAACAACCAACCTTACGGCCAGTTGCTAAACTAACCCTCTTGTGACAGTTGAAGCCATGCTTTATGTGTTAATTTACTGGATTAAGAATCCTTTTATTATAGTCAATAAAACCGGAGTTGCCTGCAGTGCGTGGTATTGTCAAATAAGATTTTTTTCCCATTTATTTTAAATTGTATTTTAGATCCACACTGCCTAGCGCACATTGTGGACTACTGCCACATTTACTTTCATTTCGTCAGGTCTATATGTGACGATAGTTCATCCGGCTGAATGCCTATGGTGAGGTGTACCCGGTGTAATCAGATTAACGCTGGGTGACTTCCTGCCCAGTCTTAAGGCGTGTTTACACGACCAATTGTGAAGCGAATTAGACAAAGCGATTCATATGAAGCGAAGTAGCGGCGCGTTTACACGAAGCGAGTTTGAAAGTGTTTCGGCGCCGGGAACAAGCAGCCTTAGTTCTGCCTGTAGCCGGCGAGGACTGCTATTTGTTTACTTTACACTCGGCGATTCGACGCCGATGTAGCTGCTACATTAATATCGCTTGTAATTTAGGGTTAATTTAATTAAATTTCATTATTTGAGTATGTAATTCTGTTAAATATGATCGCATTTAATAGATTTCGGCCTAATCGGGCCCTAACACTGCCGGGTACCAGCGATTAGTTACTGCTCCATCTGTAGCCGGCAAGCACTACTATTTTATACTATCGCCGCCCGGGAACAAGCTGAATCGCTTCAAATAAACCACCTCCCGAGGTGGTATAGATGAGGCGTTTCATATGAATCGATTCAGCCCTAAAACGCCACAGAGCCGCGTTTACATGCCAAATGTGAGTCGATCTAGGCAAGTGGGTTCATATGAAACGTTTTAAATCGCCCGTGTAAACGGGGCTTTATAGTCGACTTCCTGGAACGTTGGCAGCCCCCCCCCCCCTCCGGTCCCGCCGCACCCAATTCCAAATGGACACAGTTTTCCTGGCGAAAACCTCCAAGCAGATTTTCTCGGTGAACTTCCCACTCCCAGACTCCGTTTGGTGAATGGTGAGATCAGAGCTGTACGGCTTACAAAGAAATTGCCGATCACTTCTTTGTCGCATAATTCCTAAGAGATTAAATTAGTTGAGTAGTGGCGGGTGAAGGGTTATTCGCACATTGCACTATGCATAGCCCTCCTCAATTGCGCACCTTTCTCATCCCACGAATCTCAATTTAAATAATTTAAAACATTTAAGAAATATAAAATAAAAATGTATATTCTTAGATCTTTGTTTAATGCGTAGCAGCGTTTGTAGTTACGGCCAAAAGACCACTACTTTGACATACACAAGATGATATTCAGCGGCGGGAAACCAATTTGGGAAAATGCATTAATTAATGCTCCCGTTACTAACTTTTGTTTGTGTTGTTTTACGTCTTAGCAACATCTAAAGTCATATCAGGACGGGTACCGACTTGTGACAGTGCGCACTCATGGCGACTTTATAGTGCTGCCCCACTGGAAGACCAGGCCACCAGCACCATGACCTGATATCCCACTGAGTCACATTATCCTGACACTGAGCCAACCAGTCCTTGCCCTATCCTAATAATGCGGAGCGCCAGGCTAGGAAGCAACAAGTATCAATTTTTAAGTCATTGGTTTGACTCGACCAAGGTTCGAACCCACGACCCCACAATCTACCAACACGAGAGACTCATTCGGCCATCCCGTGTGGTCCCCGTTACTAACTTATTGGACTACATGTATTTATAAAGACAGAGAGGGGGTAGAGAGGGACAAAGGTAGCAAACACATATGAACATAGCTATAGCGAGGGAAATAAATATCTGATTGAAAACCCAATTACTAATACAGATAGATAGATATATATATAGATAGATAGATACGGTATACTATATATACATACACAATATATATATATATATATATATATATTTATATATAGTAAAACCTCTGTAAATCGACCGACCTTGTGACCGACTTCAAGTGGTCGATATAGGGAGGTGGTCAGTTTAGGGAGTTAGAATATGGTTACAGTGGTATTTTTGGGACCCAAATAAAGCGATCGATATCAGGGAGTGGTCGATCTGTGGAGGTGGTCGGTTAGAGAGGTTTTGCTGTATACAAATATAAATATATACACATATTACCTTGATTAGTAATTGGGCAATACATACATGATATGTATATACACACATCGTATACCTATTTCTCTTGCCTAGAAGTCGCCGGCTATGCGTGGTGAAAAGCCACCCGGCAGACTACTACCGGTGCGCCATCTGGTGTGAGTTTGACGCGACCTGGGCGGTGTTGAGACTGCGAGAAGCGGTTGGGTGGAGAGGTGGGAGGAGGCCTGGCTGACTAACGAGATGTCGACACTTATTTGCCAGGAGCCTTTTGATCTGACCGAATTAACATAAACACCGAGCGCAAATTGCAGCATGGTTATAGTATCGGACTGATGAAAAGCTGGCATTGCTTGTCATCATTTTTATCATCTATCGTCTGCTTTTACCCCCGACAATGCTTTTTCTCGTAGTTTTGTTTCCCGATGAATCGACGCTTTGTTGGTAGACCGACCTCGGAGGCGGTGGCTTGGGGTGACACAGACGCGACACCTGGTGTACGTCAGCCACATCAGGAGACGACCCATTTGGTCCCGGGAAGTCACACTCTCCAAGCATTTTTATGACGCTGTGATGCCGCCGTGCACTGTGCAGTTCGGGAGTCTCGGCGGCTCGGCTCGGAGAGCAGCCCGCGGAACCACGCTGAGCACTCTGCGCTTGGAGATGTTGAAGAACTGAAGGCTGTTGCTTCGGTATCAGAAACTCAACGCTCCTCCTCTATGTCGATTTTTTTCTTCAAAACATTGGCCTGCTACCCATTTAATGGTGGGTGTGGGTGGGGATTTTTTTAATGTGATTTTTTTAATATATATTTTTTTTAAATACAAAAACTGGTGTATCTGGAAGTATCAGTTTTCAAGCACAATATGTGGTCTTTCTTTTTGTGTGTGAGTTTAAAAAAAGATTGATTGATGGGATATACAAATGGAACAACACTGTACTGAGACCTTAATATTGATCTGCCCAGGTAGTAGATGAAGTAAGCAGAGGGAAATACACCACCTGAAATCTTTATATTAACAAAAAATGTATGTGCGCAGGGGTTGGGGAATATGTAAACGAGTTGAATTAAGAGTGTGCAAAAAAGGTTCAGAGCGAACAATTTTTTTTATGAAAAAGAAACTATTACTAACACTAACAGTAACACGAACAGATATACATTAAAACAAATAAAATGGTTATTTCTAGACGAACTAGCATTAAATTGAACGCTTCCAAAAGATACAGGAATATATATAACATATATCTTGTTAATACGAACTACTCTTTTAGTTCCAATTTGCAACATGTTTCATTTCGTCGAAACAGCTTATTCCGTAAAAGAAATATATGCTACGTCTCATTATTACATATTATTATCGTTATTAGTTTATAATTTTAGGTAATTGTTCATAACTATGTCGGATCACATGTGTTTCTCTGTGTTTCTCACATTATATTTATAATCTAGCTAAACGTGTTTCCCCCTCTGAAATAGCAATTAAACGTATGATCTAAATATCTGTCTCCACTAAGGATTGGAGTCAATGGGGACCAGGACGGGTGGTTGGTAGCTTAGCACTCCCAGTGGACCGACCCCGGCCCGCCCCGTGCAGATCCCGTCTGTGTACCTCATCATGCAGTTACCTCACCACAGTGACAGCATCGTCCATTTTCCCATGTGATAAGAGCCTTATCTGTGCCCCCGGCCACCAGGATCGGGACACTACCCACCTCACCCACCCTACTCGCCAAGGGGCGAGCAGGGGTGTGTGTGCGTGTGTGTGTGTGTGTGTGTGTGTGTGTGTGTGTGAGGAGTGAATGGGGAGACATCGCCCGGGAATCGGTGACACGCCCCTCCGATTTACAAAACGGTGCAGTGAGACCTTACACCGGGCTGGTTTCCGCTTCCGCCCTGCCGCCTGGCCTCCATCACCCAAGGACAATGACTCAGCACATTGCGACGCGGACGAACACCACATGCCGCCAGCAACGTGGTGGTGGTGGTGGTGAAAATGTGTGTGTGGGCGGGTGGGGGAGGCGGGGGGGGGGGGGGAGATGGTATCTATTTATGTACAAGTGTGACAATTTCAAAAGTCGGTGTTTTGTATCTAATACAAAAAGTAATATCACATGCACTTGGCTAAATAGTTATTGCATAGACTTAGCCCCGAGTGAGCCATCTTCCAGCTATGCTATATATTATGGAGAGGAACTGAAGGTTATACAGAATTTAAAACATGTACAGACGTACATGTTATTTTTGGCGCGTCTCCATCTAAGTTAAAATAAGGAGAACAGGAGCACGAAGAGGAAGATTAAGCGAATACTAATAATTATTCAAATGACTCAGGTAAGTGTTTGAGATGTGCACAGAGGAGGCCCTGGGAGCTGCCTGTACTTTCTGCTTATTTACCGTATCGCTACCTGACCGTTGCTGTACGCGGTCATACTGGCTCTACAGGGAAGGCGACAGTCGGTAATATATGTGATATATGTTATATATCACACACAGGGGCCCTCTGATCGATACGCCCATACCGGGACCTCAGTGGAAGGCGTACTACCTACCAAGTCACAGACGTTTCCATGAATGAACTGCATGCAGCAAAAGCTTCTAAATATCAATCTCGAACTTACACAGATAAATAAATATATAAATAAATAAATGCAGTCAACACAAATGACTACCATCAACGGACCCTTCTCGGGGAGAAGCCGGCCCCGTTGACGTCGGAGTCCGGTCCTGTCGGTGAGTGGATACCCGGCCCGGACCCGCGTGTCCCGCGCGATGCACGGTGAAATATTGTCGCCCCGTCCCCGGTGTCAGCGCGGTGTCGGCGCCGGTCGATCAGGGCGCCATCTGCCGGGCGCACTGTGACCCCACCCACTGCCTCGCCGGCCACCTTGGACCTGTTCGGAGCAGCTCTCGGGGACTCGGAGCGGCTCGGAGGTGTCCCAGCCCGCGCCGGGGCACTGCCATGTGCCGGGCCGGCCTGTCAGAGTTACAGAAACCATGCCCCGCGGCTCTACTACTACCCCCCCCCCTCTTTCCCTCCTCCCCTCCCCGCCTCGTCTCCCCTCCCCTCCCCCCTCGCCCGCACCCCCTCCCCCCGGAGGACGCGGCACCGACCTGCATCCTGGAGGAGCGGAGGAGAGGTGGCTTCCGGTGCCGGGGTTGTTGTCATGTGTGACGGGAGGAGGTGAGAGGGTGACCCGCTGGGGTGAGAGCATGGTACAGGAGGTGGTGGGTATATATGGGGTGTGTGAGGGGTGAGGGTGCTGGATCGCTGTAGATGGGGTGTGGAGGAGGGTGGGAGCGGTGGGCGGGGGGAGCAGGGGGTGTGCTGGAAGCTGACAGGTGACAGAGAGGTGCGCTGTGGCTTAGCTCAGACACCACCTCGCCCCTCCTCCAGTAGGCAAAGGTGAGGGCGCCCGAGGCACCCGGCCCTGGAGTGACATTCACCATCCTCGATCACAGACAACTCCATTTACCCGCCCATCTCACCCACCCACCACCTACTAACCCCCCCCCCCCCCCCACACACACACACACGTCTCCGGGGAGAGAACTTTTTTACTTTCATCTCACCCCGACCACCCCCGCATCCCGCTTTGTCTTAACCCGGTTTGAAAAGTAATATAATAAAAAGGAATATATTCAACGACCCAGTTTGAAACAAAGGCACTTTCGTCAATACGTGAGTATGCGATGTTCAACCATTCAAGCCCTATACTGGAACTATACATAAAATGATATAATTAGTGGATATATATGCATATATATGTATATATATATATATCCACTAATTATATCGTTCATATCATATATATATATGATATGCATGATATATTTAGTGGACATATATGCATATACATCATCATCATGCTGTCGGTCGCGATGCGACAAAGACTGCTCTCATTACATGACTGCCATTCTCCATTTATATACGTATATGTATATGAATTATGATATGAATGATATACTTAGTGGATATATATGCATATCAATATATATATATATATATATATATATATGTTTATATATGCATACATCCACTAATCAAATATGTAGAGAGTTTTTCAAACCAGTATTCATCTGAAGAGCCTCGTCTTTTGTTGATATTGTGCTATTAAAACCCGCTAAATGAATGCAAACTTTAAATGTAAAAGCAAACAGCTAAGGAACCGCCAGGTATTTAGATGAACATGTCATCCCTGTCACAGATAATCTTTACACGAGAGCCTTCAATCCCATCGGGCCATCATTTGTTGACAAGCACCCTGGCCGCCGGAGGAGGACATGACACCGGCAACCAGCCCCCCCCCCCCCTCTCCCACCCGATCCCAGCATGTTATTTACCGCGCTTATCCAAGACGCTGCTGCCCCCTGGCGGGCAGGGTTTAGAAGCGGGCATCAAGCGTTATGGACGTCACTTCGGCAAAGGTCGCCCACCTAGATGGATTTTTCACAACCGGCCGCCACAAAACAAAAGGGTGATTGATTCCGGGGTGGCAACCTGTGGCTTTGTTGTTGTAGGATTGAGGGTCCGCAGCTAATAGATCATAGTCAAGACAGCAATGACTAAATGCTTTCCGAAGGAGGCGGGAGTGGGTATGCATTGCCGCGTTTCGTCAATTAACTTAGCCGACCAGAATGTCGCTCGGGTCATGTGACCAGGAATTGACCAGTCATCGCCCGCTGATGAGGTCACATGACCCCTTGATGACCAACCAGAGTGGCCGGGCGGGGTCATGTGACCCGCGGGCGCCCGTGTCATCAGTTTGTATGTCAGACATACTCGGGTACGCTGCCTGCGGGGTAGGGTGGTTCGGTGGGGGGGGGGGGGGAGTAGGGTGGTTCGGGGTGGGGGGTAGGTGGTTTGTGATGGGGGGAGGGGGGGGGGGAAGGAGGGGGCGGAGGTTGTGGAGGCCGACAAGGAGAGGGAGACTAGGGAAGAGTGGATATCGGGGCGGGAGGTGGGGGAGGGGGCGGGAGGGAGAGGGGGGTCGCCCCCGGGAGGACCGCCGGGTCGGGCCGGTGCACTGTCCCCGTCGCCCGACACGATCACCATACAGTGACCACCCATTTGCTTATTGCCCGCCCGCTGTCCCCTTTGGCCAATAACGGCGGGACCTTGTGTCAAGGGTCCTTGGTGGAACTTAATTAAGGCTCAGACACCGTGCATTTTAGAGATGAGGCGGGAGGCCGGACCCGCTCTTTGCGTGATTCCACAGGGGAGGGGAGGGAACTGGCAGAAGTGCGGAGTGGGAGGTTGCCGTTTTAAGCGTTTACCACCAACTATCACTAGCCACGCCATGTCCAGTCGGAAATGGGCAGCGCGAGGCCAGGCTGGGTGGCCGGTAGGTGGCGGTAAAAGAACAACAACACCAGCAAAACAAGCAGCGCGTAGGTCATGCAGCCAGGTCCTTCCTGTCCGTTATAGTACATACAGTCATTCTTCAAGGGAATTTAGCAACATATACCTTAATTTTAAATATTACAATATATGGTAAATATTACCAAGATATACCTTATTTTAAATATTACAAGATATGGCAAATATTACTCAGATATACCTTACTTTTAAATATTACAATATATGGCAAATATTACCCCGATATACCTTAATTTTAAATATTACAATATATGGTAAATATTACCAAGATATAGCTTATTTTAAATATTGCGATATATGGTAAATATTACCCAGATATACCTTTATTTTAAATATTACAATTTATTGCAAATAATATCAAGATATGCCCTAATCTTGATAATATTTACCTAAATTGTTTATCAACATGTGCATTAAATTAGAATCGGGTGACTTTGACCGGTTGGCCGGTTATTGGAGTTTTACGTCCTGGCAACATATAAGGTCATATAAGGACAGTGGGTGAGTTTGATGAAAATTATCGCGCTCTAGCCTCCTCTGGGGGATCTATTTGACAAGGGAGGTTTCATATCTGTAATCTATTTAATTTATTTTCTGAGTGACATATTTTATTGATCGGTTTTTGTATTTCCTACCTTGGATACCAAATTGCGTATGGCAGCTCCTGGGTTATCAGGTGCTGCTGTCCCCACCTGTCGTCGCGTGTGTCCATCACTCGCCACTGAGCACCTTCTTTCCCAACACAGTATTACACACTTGTAATATTTTATGCCGTTGTTTATATGTGCTACTGGCAATATATTCATCTACTCACCATTTGTAACAATTGCGATGCAAACACACGTAACTCGGCTAAATTTTAAAATGTTTATTTGGTTGGAGGGGCGACATGCGCGAGGAAGTGTGGGTGGCGATGGGGGTATGGGGGTGGGGGCGGAGGCGGGCATGGGATCGGATGGGGGGGGGGGGGGATGTACACCTGCTGTCACCTCAACCAATTCAACATGTGTCACAAATGAGGTTATCCCATAACTGCGCCGTCATCAAACATCAACACCCCCGACCGCACCGACCCCACCCCACCTCCCCCACCCACCTCACCCGCCTCACCCGCCTCACCCACCCACCTCCAGTCCCACAGCGAGGCAGCTGGAAGGCCGTCCCCAATGAGGGCACACCACGCATGCATGCATACGGGCGCATACACTTTTCTAGCCCACAACACAAATAAAGTTAGTTTTTTTAGAGTTTCTATATTTTGTTTAGCCTTAAAGCCCAATGCGTGGTGGACCAGCTTGTCACATTATCACTATCAGTCACCTGCTGTTTTACCTAGCACTTGGACACCACCGGTAACCGTTCGCTACATTCCGGTTACCTGAGAGACGGTGGATTAAAAACCTCCACATTGTTCACATTAACTTTATTTCTATGACACTGTTGTGTAAAGATCGGGTACATCTTGGTGCAGAATGATAATATATGTCACATCAGACTACTTCATTAACCTATCCTGTTACCGGAGCCTCCATTTTGATTCTAATCCGAATACTTCTATATGGAGCTTTACCATCTAAACAAAAATACTATTGCAAGGAAATTACATCACTTATTATTATTTTAATTTTACTCGCGATACAAGTAAAATTGGCTTACCAGAATCCACCTTAAACTAAGTTACCCCCCCCCCCCATCATAGTCTTACGTGCTCCTACGCCTATTCAAAACTGTGTGGACGGTCGGGAGCTCGAATCCCGGCCGAGTCGAATCAATGACTTACAAAATTGACAATTGTCGCTACTTATCCTCGCATTTGGCTTAAATGGTAGAGGACAATGACTGGTTAGCTCAGTACCAGGATAATGTGACTGAGTGGGGAATCGGGTCATGGTGCTGGTGGCCTGGTCTCCCAGTGGAGCAGCATTATAAAGTTGCCATGAGTACATACTGCCACAAGTCGGTACCCATCCTGCATATAACCACATAATACATACGTACATACATACATACATACATACATACATACATGCATGCATACATACATCCATACATACATACATACATGCATACATACATACATGCATACATACATACGTATATACATACATACATACATACATACATACATACATAGCCTCGTTCTTAGATGTCAATAATGCCAGAGAGACCAGAAATAATCTCTTTAATATAGTTTAGTTTGTTTTACTTAGATACAAATGTAGGTCAAATTAGTGCAGAGTTGACTAGCCTGTACTCCACAATGATATACTCTAATTGTTGTTCTCCATGTCTTATAGGTAAGTTGCAGTCCTGTTCGGGAAACGTAAGGTGGTGAGTACAATGACAACTTTGCCGGTATGCTCCTGCATTATTTCATCGTGGTGAAGGTACCCTGGCTGTAGTCACTGAGGAGGATCATTACCACCAAATAACTCTAATAACCACAGTTTAATACAAGAAGCGCCAGTATATATTACGGTCTAAATAATTCCCAGAGCTCAGTTAGTTTCCAAATATGCAATGAACTAATCGGCATATTCATTCGTAACACCGGTGAGTGTGTAATGTTCTCACCGTCATATTAGTGCAACTTCAACTATGTAAGTAGGGTATGAATCATACATGTTTTATGGACACATATAGCTCTTGGTGTATGTGTGTGTATGTGTAAGTGTGCAGTGGTCAGGGCGGGGTGAGGTGATCTGTCACACACGTCAGACACGTGTGACGACTGGTCAATGATACAGCTGTACACGTCACCAGCTAGCCACGTTTACACAACTCCCTCCAAGCATCTGCTCATATCACTAATTATCGCTCACCTATTGATCCGTCTATCGTTGAACATTGGTTAGAATGAGCGGAATGCAGGACTTGTGGTGACCAATGCCGGATTTCCCTAAAGGCAAGTTAACTTGTGAATTCATTCACACAAAGTGGCGTGGCTATGATGGGTGGACTGTTAAAGTAGAATGGTCCGATGACTTTAGAAATTTTGCATAATTTTTTAGATAAATAAATCAGCTTGACTAGTATGACCTCCTCTTCGGTATTCCGGAGTCATTTGGATGAGAATTGGCTAATTCTGGAGCGATTTGAGCTGAAAGAACCTAAAATCATTTCGGTAAGCTTGTCAAAAGTCTTCTTGTTTTGGCCCAGATTCACATTTCACGATGGTCACATGATGAGGAATGACCTATTAATGTGTATGTAGTCTGGAACCTGACTAATGCCATATATGGTACTGGGAATGAGGGCAAGAATAATAAGCTCATAAGATTGACCTAATTGGTTAGTGGCCTCCCTTCTAATGGATGTCACAAAGTAGGTGCCCAAAGGGATAGGTTAATAAATTCTGCATGGGGTGTCAGAAAACCCTAGCTAATACACCAGTACCTAAGTTGGATATATAGAATCAAATATAGTTAAGTGTTTTGGTTTTGAAAAAAAATAGGTTTCATTGGACCATGCAACTTTAACAGACAGGCTTTGAGTTTCTGCCATATTGCTTTAATAGATACACACATGAGGTTGTCTTAGTTTAGTTTGCAATTACTTTGATTATAAGTGGCTAATTTTGTAGATATATTACATGTAAAAATTTCAAAATCATATTTGGTGTGCACGTCAAATGCCTGACACCGTAGATTTCAGCAGTAACAGGTTCGATTACATTGATTAGAATTCCCTTCAATGCAGCAACAAATGCTAAATAAGGGCACCAGTATCTAAGCTCGATATGTAGGATCACATTTAGGTGTGCGTCTTGGTTTAACAAAGTTGGTACAGTAACACCTTTCTAACCGACAACCTCCACAGATCGAGCACTTTCCTATATCGATCGGTTCATTTGGGTCCCAAACGATCGCCCATACAATACCATTGTAACAATTTAAAAAAACTCGCTAAACCGTGTACCTCCCTAAATGGACAATTTAAAGTCGGTCGCATAGTCGGTCGATTTAGAGAGGTTTTATTGTAGTTGCACCGGACTGTGCGGCTTTAACCGTGTGTCGGTGTGGATTGATCCTGTTCTTGTTAGAGTTTTAGTTCTGGCAACATCTAAGATCACACCAGGACAGGTCCCGACTTGTGACAGTACACACTCATTCCGAAATTACTTTTATATGTCTACACACTTCAAGTATCTCCCAAGTTAATAATTCTAAATCAAAGTTACTTCAAACTAATAGTAAGGTAGATTATACTATTTATAGCGATCAACCTAATATATTTATCTCAGATTCAGAATGATAGAACCTCAAATCCATGAAGCACCTGTCACACCATACCGGACTGAGTACCGGAGACCACCGGACAAAGAATTGTCTAGTCCGGTGCTCTCTGGTACACAAAATGTATCGAAATGTATCGAAATGGAGCGGTATTGGGTCAATTGCCGCCGGGCGACCGGACAAGTACCGTATATGTACCGTACATGTACCGGATGAGAACCGGACGAGAACCAGATGAGAACCGGACACGGACCGGACAAACCGGACACCAACAGATAGGTACCGGACAAACTGGACACCAACGGATGGGTACCAGACATGTACGGATGGGTACCGGATGGGTACCAGACATGTACCGGACACCAACCAGACACGTCAGTCCGGCAGTGTCCGGTAAAAGTTTTGTACATGTTCAAAACTTGTACCGGACACCACCGGACACCGCCGGATGGGTACCGGACATGTACCGGACATCACCATACAGTACCGGACAGTGTCCGGTTCTCGTCCAGTTCCGCAGTCAGTCTGGTAAGGTGTGACTGGGCCTTGAGACTATGCAACTTTAAACAACATCCAAGTATGGAAGCTTCTTGCCATTTTTTGTTTTTATTGAAGATTGGCTTAGACGTGTGTAACAATCAAAGAGTCGCCAAATATTAGGATGAAATACTTTTTTTGTTGCATAAGGAATACATGTTAAGTCTTATGCGACCGAATCGATTAATATACTACCTGAGTGTCCCAGGTTATTACCATTGCAAATTTGATAACAGAAACGGGGGATTGCAGCCAAGAAATACAATAAGACTGTCACACATACGTCAAGGGATAGATTGATACAATGGCGGGGCATGCAGGTGGGGACATGTCCAGGGTTTGCAGTGATCTGTCGTTTCCTAAATAGCACACCTATCGGCAATGTATGCACCTCCTCCACACTACAAAACTACACACACCGCATACACAACCCCACATAATCACACACCCATACACAACCTACTCAAGCACATACCACATTATCACATAACTACACACAAACTACATACACATTGCACACAAATCTACACACACCACATACATATTCTACACTCTCACACACAGCTACACACACCCCTCATATGCAGTGCATATATTCCCGTAACTACACACACCACATACACATCACACACACAAACCACTCACATACATACAAGCCACTCACATTATACACACTCAACCACAACTACACATACAAGCCACATACACGCACAACTACACATACAAGCCACATACACACCACACACACCCATACATACCACGCACAAACTACACGCACCATACACAAACTACACACCACACACAAACTATATACACACCACACACAAACTAGATACACCATGCAAACTACACACATCGCTACAGACCACACATACACACCACACACAAACTACATACATCACACAAACTACACCAACCAGACATCAACTACACACACCTCCCACCAATACATACACCACGCACAAACTACATGCACCACACATGATCCACACATAACCTACACACCACACACAAACTATGTACACCACACACAAAGTACACACACCACATATAAAGTACACACACCACACACAAACTACATGCACCACATACAAACTACACACACCACACATGATCCACATGCCACACCCAAACTACATGCGCCATACACAAACTGTACACCCCACACACAAACTATACACACACTACACACCACACCCAAACTACACCCACCACACACACCACACACACCACACACACTATCTCCCCTGCTCTGCTCTCGTCTCCAGCTCAGCCTATGTTCTAGGTGGGAGCTTCATGAGCATGACCGTGTGCTCTAAGCACTCCCCTGTCTATAACTGGCCACTGTGGCAGCCAATTTTATATGAGGCAATGCAAGGTATGATCTAGATCGGTGGGCAAAGAGAGGTTAAAGAGTATGCATGGGTAGGAAGGGGATGGACGTATTTGTCTGCGGGCCAGCAACGTGAGGGACGGAGGGAGGGCCAGAGAGTGGGAGGGAGGGAGTGTGGGCGGAGGTCATTGACCTATCAAGTCGCAAAGTATTAAATAGTCAGTCAGCATGAAGTATTTCCTCCAAATGTACACACAATTACGTTAAGCTAACATATCCACGACAACGATGTATTGTATATAATATAATAGAGATAATATAACTATTAACATGGTAAAGATGGTGCATAAACCATGATGTCCATTCCTGCTAACCCAGAAGCCACCCCGCCCCCCACCAATCACGATGCCACTTCAATATTTGGAGAAGTCTGATATGAGGCTTTTTCTTCTTTTCTTTGTGTGATGAATTTATTTACCCTGCTCATAATGGATAACTGTGTTAACACTTGTTTTCACCTGTGCGCAGCATTAGTCCAATTTGATTCAAATCTTTAGAATTTTGTTTGAGTAAAAATTTCGGTTTTCTTTCTTCTGGTTTATAGCTTGTAATTGTAGATTGCAAACAGTCCAAACTCCAACTTTCACTATGCTTGATGTTACTCCATTTAAAGTAAACATAGGCTAAGTCTCTAGAATATGCATAACAATACACGCATTGTTATAGAGGGTTACTTTGGACATTTCTCCACCACTCCTCCATTTATTATTCATTATTCATCACAAGATTATAAATATAATACCACTAGTAATAGATGTTTTAGACACCATCTGATATACTTTATGAATTTATAACAAATATTTGTGCTTAGAAAACGAAAATTTAATAAGAAAAAAAAGCTCATTCACTCTTCTACTTAGTACTAACCATCCCGTGAGACAATGCGTGGCATTTTGCCTTCTAATATAAGTAAGTTTACTCTACAATCAATAGTGCCTTACAAACTGTTAGGTATTTAATAGGATCACCACATTGCGAACTAAGAGGGCAATTGGTCCCTGTCCTGCACGGCTGAGCCGTCATGTATCATGTATATTCGGAGCCCCCTGTATTACATCGACCATTTCACAACATTTAGTAATGCTGAGATAATGAAACCACTTTGCTAAAGGGACTGTCACACTATGACATATAGCCTTAGCTTATGGTGACGTATGTGATTTTCGACCAACACATCGGCGTACGTCGTCATACTGTATGTATACGTTGGGCATACGTGGGTATGTTCCAGGTACGTCGTTATATGTTGTCTTACGTTGCTGTGCATCGAGGCTCCGAAAAAAATGTTGTCCATGCTCAAAATTTCCAACATGTGTTGACGTGTGGCTTGTACAATGAACATACGCTGCCTGTATATTCAGGATATGTCGGCATATGTTGGGAGTACATTAGGGATAGGTTGGAATACATTGCTGCACGTTAGCCATACCTTCATCTGGTAGGAATGTGCAGTCCGCATACAGTCCGGGTACTGCCAACGGATGCATAACGTACTCCTAACATACTTCGAACATATGCCTGCCATATATCCAGTGTACTTAATGTATACGCCATACTTCCAGCGATGGAGTAACATACGTAACATTGGTCAGCATGCCGTGAGCATATGCAAGCATTTTGCAAATGTTTTGCGAGGCACATGAACAGCCTCATATGCTAGCAATAGGTCAGAGATATGTTCTGCATATGTTACGTACATTGTGTGTACGTTGTGTGTACTCCCATTTTTATCCCCTGCTGCTAAAAAGTTCGACGAATGCCGACGTACTGGCAAATTTTCTAACGTTGAGCACGTGCTGACGCCATACGTCGTAGTGTAACAGGACCTTTACTCAATCGCATTCTTCGACGTGTCTTCATTTGGCAAAGTTCGTGGTTTCGCGAGGGTGTCACTCTATACTGGCTGGAATTTAGAATGTTCCCCAACGATGGATTAAGCTAAATCATTAAATCTGCGCCAAAATAAAAATGACCCTGTTACTTGTAATTTGTATATAACCAAAGTGGAACGCACCGGAAGGAAAGCCAGGGGTATCACGTAGAAATATGAGCCCTGTGTGTGTATGTGTATATAAATGTTTGTATATATGTGTGTATATAAATATAATTTGCGAGCGTGGACTAAAATTGTTTAAACAAATTCTTTAACTTCAGTGCTGGGCGCTACTGTGTGGGTGTGGTATGGGTGGTTGAATGACGGACGTACGGATGGTGTCGGTGCCGAGGTGGGAAATGAGGTGGGGGTGAAGCGGGGGCGAGCTGAGGGTGAAGCGGGGGCGAGATGTGGGTGAAGTGGTGGAGAGGTGTGGGTGAGGGTGAGTGACGAGCCCTCTGGCCACCCTGGAGGACCCGAGCAGAGCTCCACCAGTCTCCTCCAGTAGCTAGGAACCAGGTGCATTGTTTCCCGCCTTTTAACCCTCCGCGACAAGGTCACGGCCACGACCACCCGCGACCCCCGACGGGCGTTTAACTAACTAAATCGCTGCGCGGTTTTAGCTTTTGCTCCCTTCGCAACCTTTAGACAAAATACTATTTTGAATTGTTTAAAAACAACTAAGCACAGATGTCATCGTCAACATACAGTAAAACCTATCTAACTGACCACCTCCACAGATCTAACACTCTCCTATATCGATCGCTTTATTTAGGTTCCAAGCGATCACCCATACAATACCATTTTAGCGATTTAAAAAAATCCCTAAACCGACAACCTCCCTAAATGGACCATTTAAAGTCGGTCCCATGGTCGGTAGATTTACAGAGGTTTTACTGTAGTATCATAATTAACTGAGCGGTAGTTAGTGGTCCACATGAGGATGAGGTAAACGCCGAGGTTTATGTGGGAATTGCTCAGGAATAGTTAGTGAAACTCGCCGCAACCATGGCGAAAACACTGCAAGCCGTGACAGTGATGCACTGGTCCCCGCGTCCCTGACACACACGCCCTGTGCAGCGTCCTCAGCGTGTGTAAGGATGGAGGTGCAATGAGGTGACCGTCAGGGCTTATAATTAGAACTCACCATCCAAAGTATACATGCAGGGGTCGGCTTCACATGAACTAATTAGAGAACCTGTGGGGTACAGGTTACAAGGTCCCACCTTCATGGCAATGCATAACATTTTACTTTGTTTTGATTTTTAAACTATCATATGAATGCTTCATGTTCCCATTATTAATCTGGGATGAAAGTAGTCTCCAACAAAAAACGCGGAAATAAAACTAAGATTATTACACAGACGGCGAATTTCCCCGAAAATGTGATTTTCTCCCAGTGACTTAGCACTGTCATTCAGTGTCAGGTAATCGCGGAAAACTGCCGGAAGACAGGTTTCAACTAGTCTTGCTGTGACTATTGTCATTCATACCTAACTCATTCTTGTTTGGGGTTATGTTCTAGCAACATCTAAGGTCATATAAGAATGGGATTCGAACTACCCAACTGTTGTCATATACATTATGATTGTTTTGGAATTTTGTTTAACATTAAACGGTAAATAAAAGAAATCGCAGAAATCTGTGAAACCTCGGAGATCTTTCATCCATGATTAATTAACAAAAGGCGTTTTCTCAAAAGGAATATAGTTTCCAACAGTCTACAGGGAGCACCATTTATGACACGAGAGTTATAAATGATCAAGATAAGCATGACGTGCTTAAATGCGCGTCCCCTTAAAGTTCCATAGTCCGATGGTTTTGAATTTCTGTATTTTTTTCTGAGATAAATATATTAGATCGATCACTAGTATCTACTTTACATTAGTTCAAAGTTACTTGTATTTTAAATGGCAAACCTTTTAGGTATTTTGAGTGCAAACATGGAAAATTAGTTTTGGCAAGCTTGCCAAAACTCTGACACCATAGACTTCTGCAGTAATAGGTTCTGTTAAATTGACTCAATATTGCCTTCTACACAGAAACAAATGCTTAATAAGTGCATCAGTATTTAAATTAGATATGTAAAATCAAATCTAGATAATTGGTTTGGTTTTGAAAATTTGATATTTCATCGGACTATGCAGCTCTAATAATAATAAGCAGATAATTATACACATATAAAACCAGCTTTTGGGTAATGCCATTCTTTTGGTGAAGACCCCACGATGCCCCTGGGGTAGGGGTGGGCGGGGAGCGGGGCGTGCAAGTGCACCATTATATGAACTATGTTAATATGCTAGATAAGAGTTATGGCTTACATTCGTCATCTCGGCCACCCCCCATCCGCTGCCAACGCGCCTGGTCCAGCCATCGCCATCTTGTTGGTGGTTTTTGTTAGGCGTTTTCTGTTTATTTACTTCTTTCTTTTAAACGATTTACTTACACGCAAGGGTGGTCGCCAGGGTCACGTGATTACGGACATTCGCAATGCGGGTCACGTGACACCAGCTCCACGGTGCGCCTATTCAGAGTGTCCTCCCCCCTCCCCCCCCCCTTACGCACACCCATACGTCCAACCCACCACGAAGTCAATTTGGTTCATTTCCGTCGCAGAATAATCAATATAGAGTTTTTTGTGTAAGGACGACATAGCAGTGAATGCGAGGGGGAAGGTGTGATCCCATGTCTCATTGTTTTGCCTAGGTTTCAAATATATATTTTTACATCAATAATTTCTTTGAGATATTTGTTTATATTAATCTGTTCCTAGGTTGACGAAGAGGGCGCTTGTCTCGGTTAATCTTGTGCTAAGAATAAGTGAAAACACGTCCCGTGCGCAGTGATTGAACGCATTGTTTACTGTAGCCACTTAAGTTATGGTCCTAGACATCACAACATCCATCCCACTGTGGCAGTGTCCCGTCCACTCTCCGGGCGCATGTTGGCAGTGGGGCTAGCGTCTGGCGGTGTGCTTGGAGAGTGCCCGGGCGCCACCGGTGATTTGAACTTCACTAATCAATATAGCGCACACCCCTGTTGCTCCGCTCGTATGCAAAGCTCGTATAACTATAAGGTAACAGTGCCTGTATGTGTGTGTTGTACATGCATTATGTGATGTATAGCACCCTATGTGAGTATAAAAGTGCGGAAGGGAATTATTTATATATAATTCCAATGCGCGAGTGACAGTATTCGCGGCACTGGTAAGGGTTGGGGGTGGTGGCGCCACCTGTCCCAACTGTGAAAAGGGGTCACCCATAAAGTAGTACACGACATATGGGTGATCAATATAGGGAATCTTCCCTTCTGCAGTTTTATACTTGCATAAGTCTTATAGTTATACATCACATATATCCAAATACATAGTATGATCAATACAGATAAATAAATAATAGATATAACCAACACTGCCCATTTATATTAATATAATTAATTATCAATCAATCAATGGGTGCCGTCTTCTCGAAGAAGGTTGGCTGCAATGGACCTCCATCTCTTCCTGTCATTCGTTCCTCTCACACATTCCGCATAGCTCATTGCTGTCCACTCAGTGATGTTGTCCATCCATGTTGTTCTCCTTCTCCCTCTTGGTCTTGTCCCTTCTATCTTCCCTTCCAGTATTCTTCTCTGTGATTCCTGGTGTCGTATCATGTGGCCAAAGTATTTAATTTGTCTGTTTTTGATCGTTTGTATTATCTGTCTCTTTATTTTCATTCTTGTTAGGACCTCCACGTTGCTTATCATTGCTGTCCATGGAATTTTTAACATTCTTCTGTATTGCCACATTTCAAATGCCTCAAGCTTTGTTGTTATTGCTTTCTTCAAAGTCCATGTCTCGCAGCAATATAAAAGTGTAGACCACACATAGCATTTTAGCAGTCGGAGTCTTGTTTTTATATTTATGTCTCTAGATGTTAGTACTTTCTGCATCTTTAGAAATGTTGTTTTGGCAATGTTTATTCTCCATTTAATCTCTCTTTCACATCCGCCATCACTAGCTATTAAATGGCCCAGATACACAAATGACTCTACCTGCTCCAAGATTACACCATTAACTTTTATCTCTGCTCTTGGTTTGTATTCCTTTCTGCTGACAACCATGGATTCTGTCTTCTTTACATTCATTTTGAGACCAAATCTCTCACTTTTTTCTTTTACTTCATCCACTATATCTTGTAGTCGATTTGACGTTAAGGCTAGCAGTGCTGTATCGTCTGCGTATCTTGTGTTATTGATATTAATTATATGGCATATATATACATTGTACCGATTATTCTAATTTCTATGTTCTGCCTTCTCGACCTCATGCTCATGACCGGTGGCGCCGCCAGCGGCCCTGCTCGCCCTTAACGGACATGGGAACTTCTCACAGGAGGAATTTGATATATTTCTAGCCAGAGAATATACTTATCCCACTGTATTCGTGTCTTGTCTTGTTTTGTATTGTGGGATTCGAACCCTGGTCGAGTCAGACCAATGACTTCAAAAATGATACTTGTCGCTTCCTAGCAAGTGCTCGGCATTAATAGGATAGGGCAAGGACTGGTTGTCTCAGTGTCAGGATAATGTTACTGAGTAGGATATCAGGGAATGGTGCCGGCGGTCCGGTATACCAGTGGGGCAGCACTATAAAGTCGTCATGAGTGCGCACTGTCACAAGTCGGTACCCATCCTGATATGACCTTAGGTGTTGCCAGGACGTAAAAACCCCAACAAACAACCATATACTGAAATGAGTAAATCTATGGTGATACCTGTAACCAACTTTCCAACCACACATAAGTAGTAATGTTAAAAACAATGTAATTGCCACAACATCGACTGTTATGATGGCAGCACTTCAGATTGGGGTCAGTCTTAAGCTAAAGTAAGGCTGCTTCCGCTTCCTATCTGTGTGACGTCATGTAGTTCCGGTCGGCTGAACTGTAGTAGTATAGGCAGAGGGATGATTTTCTTTCCTTGACCGGTGTCACGGTTTCAGCATTCAGTCGGTTTCAGCTCTCCACATCGCTTCTGCGCATGCGTAAAAATCGAACAGCATCGTCAGTAACCTTATAAATTTAATATAATGTTTTTGATAAAGATGTTTTCTATATGTGTACCAAGTGATTTGTTTCTAGGTGGTGTGGTTTTAGAGATATTTCACTTTTTCTGTATTTTCTGTATGAAGATTGCTCACAACCATTGACAATGCCTTGAGTTTGACGGTATGCGCAGTGCAAAACATTAGTTTTATTCAAAATTTATAGAAATCAAGAAACCTAACCTTATAAATTTAATATAAACATTTTGGTAAAGATGTTTTCTATATGTGTACCAAGTGATTTGTTTCTAGGTGGTGTGGTTTTAGAGATATTCCACTTTTTCTGTATGAAGATTGCTCAAGGCCATTGACAATGCATTTGAGTGTAGCGTAGGGCTGAAACCGACGGAGGGCTGAAACTCCAACATCGGACCTAATACGAGTATATATATGCTAGTTATATTTTGGAGGGAATATGCTCGGTGGTTGTGAGGAGGGGCAACATGGTGGGGGTTGGGGAGGGGGGGGGGGGGTGAGTAGCGTGTGGGAAAGTGGTGCAAATTGTGCAGATTTGTGGTGAAGCGCAACAAGAACATATGTACCCTCCAATCGCCGGATGCAACAAAAAGGGCACTGCATTTACCGAGCCGGTTTGAGTGGATGGCAGTTAGCGACAGCGGCAGGTGAGGGCGGGCCATATTTATAGCCTCTCTGGTCCCGTGTCTCTACCAATTCACTGACAATTCCTATCACCTAAACACAACGTGAATTCATAGTAAAAAATGGTAACTACTCTGGCAATTAGGGTATCGGTAAGTGTGTGTGTATATAAAATATGTGATGCATAGCGTATTATACGAGTATAAAGATACGACTCGTAATGGAATATTACTTATTATCATTATTGTTATCCTCCGTAAGATACAACACTTTACCGGTGGTGCCATCTTGCCCACCTCACCTGCCCCGGATGTTGACCAGTGTCAGTCGCACCGGAGGATTTATATATATATATATATATATATATAAATATATATATATATACATATATATGAAGGTGTACCTATAATTATCTATAATTAATATATACATAGTTTTTGACGGACTACTGTTTGGTAGTGACCAGATTTATCGGTGATTATTTAGTAGCACACTTCTCCTGTGTGTGGGATGACGCACTGCCGTCCGCCTGGTCCCCACTCCAGGTAGACAACCCCCTACTGCTTCCGCCCCCAACGCCCCCCCCCCCTTCCCTCACCCCCCTGGGTGCGTTATCCACCTGTAATTAGATGAGCGGGGCCCATGTCACCTGAATCACCCAGCGTCATGCCAGTCTGGGATTTGTCATTGTACACACTCATCAATCATGTATGGGCACAGCCAATTAGCGCACGCCGCACGAGCAGGGGCTGGAGGGGGGGGGGGGAGGGGGGGGGGCAGAGGGGGGAGGGGCGGGATAGGGAGGGGGAGGGAGCAGGAGCAGATGGGGCTGGGGCTGGGGAGAAGGAGGAGGAGGGGGAGGGAGCAGGAGCAGATGGGCTGGGGCTGGGGTGGAGGAGGAGGAGGGGGGTGGGACAGGAGCAGAGAGATGGGGCTTGGGCTGGGGTGGAGGAGGAGGCGGAGGGGCTGGGGTGGAGGAGGAGGAAGGGGAGGAGGGGCTGGGGTGGAGGAGGAGGTGGAGGAGGAGGAGGGGGAGGAGGGATGGAAGATGCGACAGGGAGAAAGGGGGTGGGGAAAGGAAAGGAGGGGACGTGGGAGATGTGTCATGAATATGGGGGGAATGGTGATGCTGCGTGATGATAGGAGTGGGTGGGAGAAGGGACGGGGCTAAGACATAGTCCGAAATGGGAGCTGTAAGAAGGATCTGAGGAGCTGATGGTGGCGGAGAGGAGGAGGGGGGGGGGGAGGAAATCAGAAAGGATGAAGATGAGGTTCTGCAGTGATGTGGGTGTGGGGAGAGGGGAGCAGTGGGTATGGAGGAGAGCTAGAGTGTGGAGAGAATTGGGGATTGTATAGGAGACGATATGCAGTAAGTTATATTGTATTAGCTTCTTATAATATATCATGCTGTATATACATATATATATATATATATATATATATATGTAATGCATACCTGCAAAGCTGTACAAATATACAGAAGAGAAATGTATGTAAGCTATATTAGCTATGTTATTAAAGTTGCATAGTCCGATGAAGAGATCAAATTTTCAAAACTAAAACAATTATCTAAATTTGATTCTACACATCTAACTTAGATACTCGTGCACTTATTAAGCATTTGTCGTCACATATAAGGGAATACTGGGTCAGTTTAATAATAGAACCTGTTACTGCAGAAGTCTATGGGGTCAGAGTTTTGGCAAGCAAGGGTTTAGGTGAAAGGATGCTGTAACAAATAAATAGAAAAATCTGAATGGAACGGGATCCTCTCCCGCAAGCCTGCATGTCACCCAAGTAGATGTACATAGTAGGCTAAGGTATCATTACTCAGACTAGACAAAAAAAACTGGAAAATTACAAAAAAACTAACATAGGCTATTACTAACAACCAAAATTGCAGAAGGCTGACCCGAGCAGACACAGGTAAACACTCCTGGGCAAAGGAACAGATCAAGACAGCGCCACAGCTGTCCAGTGTTGAAAACAAGCACCCTGACAGGAGCTTATACGTTATGGGCAGATTAAATACCTCGTCAATAAAAAAATAAAAAAATATTGCCCATTGAGCAGGATTCGAATCCACGTCTTGCTATTCCGGGATTAGCACCCTAACCATTACACTGTCTAGGTTCCCTGATGCAATCACCCTTTCAATGATTACCCTGCCCATATGGTTCCGTGCCTGAGAAGTCAGTACTGATGGTTATAGCGCATCACACACACATTCGATGTTATATACTCTACTGTAATTAGACTTATTTGATAGCACTATTTCTGGAGTATGAAAAAAGGATGACGGCAATGCTTAAATTAGCATATTGCATGATACCCCTCCCCGGTGAGGGGTGGGCGATGTGTAACCCCGACAGCAGGAAACGCTGTGTTGTCTGCGAGTTGGTATATACCAAGAAGTGCCCAGTTCTCAGCCGTTCATCTACTTGAGGGAGATGGAGACTGGGTGCAGTGAGAATAGGTGGTGTGGTGTGGAGTGAGGTAGAAAACGAAATGTCTACCCCATGATCTGAGAACTACCCGTCCACTCACAAGCTATCTAATGGCCCTGTCACACTACGACGTAACGACATCAACGTAGGGAGAACGTGAAAAACGTCGAACTTCTCGGCGTAGTATGCAAATTTGGGCACAAGTTGAACGTGGATGCAGGGTAGTGGATGAGAGAGTAATGGTGGTAAAGCGTAGTGATAGCGTCATTCAACGAGAGAGGACAACGTAATTACGCTCAGGGAACATTATGTACGTTATTCCATCACCAGAACTACGTTGCTTTACATTACCTTATATTACTTACGTCATGAAACGGTGGCAAAACGGTAGCAAAATGGTAACCGTACATTGTACGTCCGTTAGGCGTCCGTTTTCCCGACGTTTTCACAACGCGGACTGCACGTTCCCGCCACCTTTAATGTGGGTCAACGTAATGCAATGTAATGCAATGTAGTGCAACATAGTGCAACGTAGTGCAACGTAGTGCAACGTAGTGCAACGTAGTGCAACGTAGTGCAACGTAGTGCAACGTAGTGCAACGTAGTGCAACGTAGTGCAACGTAGTGCAACGTAGTGCAACGTAGTGCAATGTAGTGCAACGTAGTGACCAGCGTTTCATTGACATTCGCTGAACGTGTACAGAATGTACGGCGAACGTAAACCCTTACATTCTAGTTACATCAAAAGTTTTGAACAGGTTCAAAACTTTGATGCGTGCCAAAGTAACACGACGTAACGTGATGTAACGTGACGTAGCTCGATGTCAATCTAACGTCATTCTGATGTCATCATAACGTAATCCAACGTCCGTCAACGTAATGACGAAAAATCACCACGTCAGGCTTACGTTGGCTCATTACGTCGTAGTGTGACAGGGGTATTATACCCTTTGTTTCCAGTTTCCAGTTTCAAAACGCAAAAGCCTATGTACCTACTGGTGTATGATTGTTGTTTATTTGTCGGGGTTTTACGTCCTGGCAACATACATATAAGGTCATATCAGGAGGGGTACTGACTTGTGACAGTGTGCACTCATGACGACTTTCATAGTGCTGCCCCACTGGGAGACCAGGCTGCTGGCACCATAACCTAAGTTCCCACTCAGTCACATTATCCCAATACTGAGCTAACAAGTCTTTGCCCTATTCTAGTAATGCAATGAATATACCATGGCATTTATTTATTTTTGTATATGTATAGATATAGTATATAAGACATATTATATATTATATGTTGCATGTTGTATTTGCAAACTGCTCACAATCTGTGAACATCCAATAGGAAGTGCCACAGGATTTAACTGCATCCGTTGCCTTTATATCTATATACCCCCTTCATTTAAGTAAACTAATGCACTCAACAACTGTGGTTACATAATAATACAACCCCACTCAACCTACACCTGAAAGAACTGCCCACAGGTGATGACAATGAACTAATAACTCTACACTCATTTTAACCAACCAAATCCCTCCATACATCCCTTAGCATTTCACCAAAATCCAGACTGTCTTATACTAATGCACACACTGAACGCTTGCCACAAACTAGATACATGACAACCACTCAGTTAGCTAAATTTGGATTATACCTAATCCCAGACTATACCGACATAACCCTGCCTAGAAAATCAACTAAGACACCACCTACATTAAAATGCATACACTGAATTCATACGTGACCAGATATACCATACACTCTTCATTAGCTGAATGTAATAACAATAATTTAATAACTTAGGATTGTTCTTGTATTTAAATAGTATAAATGACTGAAGTTAAGGATGGCTGGAAGACTAGTGCCTCGGCACTGAAAAAAGACTGTATTCAGATGAATAAAAACGTTTACCAAAAAAACACACAAAAACTCCACATGTTACCGTCGCTGCGGTTGACCTATAAAATGCGTACCTGAGACTGTGAGAGTGGTTGCACTGCTGGTGTGTGAGTGTGTGAGTGTGTGAGTGTGTGAGTGTGTGAGTGTGTGAGCGTGTGAGCGTGTGAGTATGTGAGTATGTGAATGTGTGAGTGTGTGCGTGTGTGAGGTTGATCATGTGAGCGAGTGTGTGAGTGTGAGTGTTTGAGCGTGTGGGTGTGTGAGCGTGAGTATGTGAGTGTGTGAGTGTGTGAGTGAGTGTGTGACTGTGAGTGAATGTGTGAGCGTGTGAGCATGTGTGTGATTGTGTGATTGTGCGAGAGTGTGAGTGTGAGCGTGTGAGTGAGTGCGCATGTGTGTGAGTGAGCATGTGTGTGAGTGAGGGTGTCTGTGAGCATGTGAGTGTGTGATTCTATGGGTGTGTGAGTGTGTGTGCGTGTGTGAGTTTGTGAGTGTGAGTTTGTGAGTGTGAGTGTGTGAGTGTGTGTGCGTGTGTCAGTTTGTGAGTGTGAGGGTATGAGTGTGGATGTACGAGTGTGCAAGTGTGAGTGTGTGAGTGTGTGAGTGTGTGAGTCTATGAGTCTATGAGTCTATGAGTGTGCGGGTGTGCGGGCGTGCGAGTGTGTGAGTGTGTGAGTGGATGTGCGAGTGTGCAAGTGTGAGTGTGTGAGTGTGCGAGTGTGTGAGTATGTGAGTGTGTGAGTGTGTGGATGTGTGAGTGGGTGAGTGTGTGAGCGTGTAAGTCGAGCAGGGGTGAAAGCTAGAGAGGGTTGATGGGATTAATCAACTCAGCTTGGGTTAATCAGCCGTGGAGCGACAGTTGGCTCAGTGACAGACCTCCTCCCGCCTCCTCCCCTACGGCACCCACCTGACATTATTGTCACTGCCACTTCATTATTAATTATCCAGATTACCGGGCGCGGCGCACACAAACATCAATTACATATACTCATTAGGGGTCCGGGATTAAGGCTCACTTGGGAGCTGTGGCACACGTGGCGTCCTCACGCGAGCATTGACAGAACTACACCCGAGTCGCCGCTCTAGGGAGTTGGCCAGTTGTCTCAGTGGAAGCTGGCGATATGATTGTGTAATAGGTTAATGCTCGCGTGGTGTAATTGTGGACAGGTGGTGGGTGCAATGTGAGGGGGTTCTGGTGGGTAGAACCCGGTCATGACCAGACCTGATGGCCGAATGATTTAGAGCGTCCTTCTCCCGTGCTGGTAGATCGTGGGTTCGAACCCTGGTCGAGTCAAACCAATGACTTAAACATTGATACTTTTCACTTCCTAGCCAGTCACTTGGCATTATTAGGACAGGGCAAGGACAGGTGTGCTCTGTGTCAGGATAATGTGACTGAGTGGGATACCAGGTCATGGTGCCGGCGGCCTGGTTTCCCAGTGGGACAGCACTATAAAGTCGCCATGAGTGCGAACTGTCACCAGTCGCTACCCCTTCTGATATGACCTTAGATGTTGCTAGGACGTAAAACAACAACAAACAAACAAACAAACCCGTTCATGAAAGCATGCTTACCTAAATGTACACTGTGAGGGTAGGCCTATTCTGTTCAACAGCGTGATCGAAAGCGAGGCTTACACAGCATTCGGTCATATATTCACAACTAAATACCATGTACTATGCATACAGTCAACTGACGTTAGTCTGGCCTCGTTAAATGTGGACATCTGACTATGTGACCAAACCACATATAAATCAGCCCTCAACCATTCAGCACTGAGAGGATTGGGGTCAAAATCAATATCTGACAACCTCGCTAATCCGACACTGAATGCTGGGAATAATGTAGTCCGCATTAACGAGGGTTGACTGTACATGAACTGATAAATGCATAGTGGACGGTAAAGTGATGGACTGCTGTTCTGTTTGGGTCCCATTAACTCCCAATCAAAGCACAGATACTGACGTTCAAAATAGTATTTAATTTGACTGCGAGTTCACTGTCTTCAATAAGAAATAGCCTTTACCAAATTCAACGACGTTATGAGAGACAAATGAGAGCGGGTGGGACGATTATCACAGCCCCCGTATCCAAGTATAAAGCGTGCATTCCTTACACGCGGTATGTGGTATGCGAATGCGAATGCGAATGCGGCAAAAAATCGAAAAGCATCTAAATCAATGGGAGTGATTCCTTACATGCGGTATGCGGTATGTGGCATGTGGCATGCGAATACTGAATCGGTCCATGGAGCGATCGGTGTGGCATGCGAATGCGAATGTGAATGCTGCTGCGTTTGCCAAAGAGAACAGTGGTGAGGAAACCTGACACTGTGTGTGGGTGTGGGTGTGGGTGTGGGTGTGGGTGAAAGGACCCATCCCGTAAGCACATCGCACGCCGCATGCCGCATGCCGCATACCGTGTGTAAGGAATCCTAGCTTAATGCTTAAAAACTAGCGGTTTTATGCTAAGTAAACTGGGGTGGTCAACATAAGCCCAGACAATTACTGCACCATTTCTCAGCGCAGGTTAAGGGCGCATTCCATATACGCGTAATGCGTAATGCGAATGCGAATGCGACAAAAAATCGAAATGCCTTGAAACCTATGAGGTACATTCCATACACGCGTAATGCGTAATGCGAATGCGAATGCGTCAGAAATTCATTATCCCGATCGCTCCATGTAGCGATCGGTGCGTAATGCCTTATGCGTCAAGCTAGATGTGAATAGAAACCTGAGTCTGATGTGTCCATTAGTTTAACACCAGGAGAGGCGACTGAGCATTACGGTACAGTCTCACAGAGGGGTGCTAATTGGAAACACATGGTGAGCTGGGCACCAGGGAGACATAAGGTTAGGGGAAAGCTAAAAATGCTACCATATGCACAGAAATATGAATAATTATCTATAATTTGGTTATAATACAGGTAGGAACCCCCATGTGACATACTAAAAGTTACATAGATATACATGCAATATTTGGTCACATACAGAGCAGTATGGAGAATAATTGTTTATTTTTATTTGTTAAATATAGCCAGTCGTGCGCCACATAACACATTACGCATTACGCGTATATGGAATGCTGGCATTCGCATAACGCATAACGCGTAACGCATAACGCATCACGAATTACGCGTATATGGAATGCGCCCTTTAGTCTCTTTTCACTATCAATGTCAGGCTGGCTCACGTGAATAAAGTCCACAGATTTTCTTAGACCTAACATTGTAAGTAGACGGTGAGAGTTCCAGTGTAGATGAGGCAGACCAGCAGTAGAACTAATATATATATATATATATATATATATATATATATATATATATATATATATATACACACTACATAATATCCTCACATCAACAGTACAAATGTCATAAACTAATCCAACTGATAAACATCTACGTCGACTGGCCCCCTCCCTACCCGTACTTCCGAGGTGTTGATTGTATTCACTCAGGTAGTTTCGGATCTTGCCTCACACCACCACCGGTAAGATGTAGGGGGGCGCCACCATCGCATTCACACCCAAAGTCACCCCCCCCCCCCGCCCCGCTCTATCCGGTCGATCCCGTGCAGAAAGAACGGCGACGGCAAATTGAAACTGTCTTTAATAATTCATTCATAAGGCGGTGCAAAAACGCGTCAGCTTCATTTGATTACAGCGGGACCTTTGCCAATATCCCGGGGTCTATTGAATAAGGACTGATAAAAACCCAGCGGCCTAAAGAAGCACGGCACTGCGGGCAGCGTCGCTTCAACTCATTTTCCGCTGAAAATTGACAATCTAAGACTCCCCCCGGGCCGCGTAGTGTCATACCAATAAGGATAAAACAGGACCTGCGGGGTGGTAAAAACACAGGAGGAGCCGGTGAGAACTGTGACACACCAGGGCAATCAGGTGGGGCTGGGAGGAGTGGGGGAGAGGACGGAGGGGATTGGGAGGAGGGGAGGGGGGGGGGGGAGGAGGAGGCGGAGCCGCTCACAAATCAGCACCCACTTACAAACACATCAACAGACGCACATTCACACCAGTCAGTCGAATGAACTGCAGCTATTCGGGCGGATATAACTCAATTCAGATCCTCTTGGCTTTAAGTTACATGCAAATGGTTGGCAATTATGCTACACGTGCTTTTGTTATGGTTAAATTAATTGATGATATTAGTGATGGCCGTACGTAATACGATTAACATTATGGTCGGGGAAATGGTAGTTGAACGGGCCCCGCCCCGAATGAGTGGTGGTGGACTTCTCCAGGGCTGAAATTAGCTCCGATGGATTTTCTACTGCCGTGTGTGTGTGTTGGGGTGTGGGGTGGGTGGGTGGGTGGAGGCACATGTTTATGGTCTCAGCGATAGACCTGCCAGTTTTGTGGTTGATCAGTGCCTGTTGTGGGTTGAGATGGCCGTGGTGGTAGTGATGGCTCTGCAATGGCTGCCTCGTGTGCTTTGCTTATATGACCATTTGCCGCTTCATATAATCTATTTACAAAAAAAATGCTTACTCCATGAACATCGAGCATTAAAGACCTGCTGTGGCGGGTATGACATGGCCTGCTGGCACAACTAGGGGAAAGTGCATAGTAGCATTTCTTTAAAGCCAGAATTTCCAGGATCACCCATTGGCTACCTGTGTGAAATGAATACTTTTTGAAAGATCAATTCAAGGATTCATGCGTCAAATACGTCAGGTTAGTTACGTGGATTCACACATGGATTCTTTTATAGGGACACCATTTAGTATGCAATTATAGGTTGGTTGGTTGTTGGAGTTTTACGTCCTGGCAACATCTGCTGTCATAAAAGAACGGTACAACAAGGAGATTATATCAAACAAATGGTGATATTTTCTTCAGATTATTTCTGATGATTTTCTACCTGTTGAATCAAATTGTGTTTGAATGATTCTCACCAGTAATTACTCATTTATATGACTTCAACTCTAATCTATTACCACATGTTAACACTGGTTGGACATGGTCTAACTTCCTTTGTTGTACATCGCTATCAGTATCACAGTCCAGCAAACAGTTGCCCGTGCCAATTATATCAGAAGGGCTGCCAGGTATCTAATTACCACAGGTTCACTCAGCCGAAACCAGGTTATCCTGGTGCCCCAGCTCCAGACAATAACTGCGAATATCCTGGTGCTTTAATCAATTATTACAAACATCTAATCCCGAGGAGAATATTCACTAAATTCGGAAATATAAAAAATATATATTCTGTTAAAAGAATTCTTAGATGAAACTTTCAACAAACTGTTACTGTTGTCAATGCGTTTTGTGTGTGTTTTAGTCTGCAAATTGCAATGCTCATTGGTTTTATTGCTATAAATAATTGAGTATATATATATTATTACCAATACCATTCAATTCTTTACGCCGTCTTCATGTTGGAATATGGCGGCACTCATTACCATAGTGGTTTCATTCTAGTAATCTAATAATAACCTTCGTCTGCATGAGTTGCTCCCCCCCCTCCCCCCCCCTCCACCCCCTACCTCCCCCCCCCCCAACCATACAGGGTGTGGCTGGTGGTGTGACCGAAAGTGGAACATCATTTGATACAAGCAGGCGACAGCACTCTTGATTATTCCATTCTATTGATTACCATGGCGACCAAGGCCTCTGGAGGACCTCCACCCGTCCCCAGGAGACGACTTGGTGCGCCCGTGGCTTGCCGTGGGCGCCTGGAGGACTGGGCGGTATCGACTCCTGCACACCGCATGCGCACCCAACAATGCAGGCTACATCGTAAATACAGGCACATTAAAGTTGCATAGTCCGATGGTTTTGAGTTTCTGAAATTTTCTGAGATAAATACATTAAGGTGATCGTTACTATGTATCTCACATTACCTTGAAAGTTGAAGCAACTTTTATTTTAAGTGGCTAACTCTTGAGATATTTGAAGTGGAACCATGCACAATTAATTTTGGCAAGCTTGTCAAAAGTCTGACCCCATAGGCTTCTGCAGTACAGGTTCTATTCAATTGCCTCAGTATTCCCTTCTGTGTGGTGACAAATGCTTAATAAGTGCATCAGTATCTAAGTTAGATATGTAGAATCAAATTTAGATAATTGTTTTGGTTTTGAAAATTTGATATTTTCATTGGACTATGCAGCTTTAAACAAGCGAGCCAACTCGTGTAAGCGTGTCACCCGTTATCGTTCTACGATTGTGAAGGCCAAAGCTTCTTCAGATGAATATATGGATATAATATATTAAAAATATTAAAAGATATTAAAAATATTAAAACATATTTTTAAATATTAAAAAATATTATATATATTATAAATATTTATATATATTATATGTATTATATATAATATACATTACATATATATTACATATACATTAAATATATTACATATATTATATATATTATATATATAATTTATATAATTTACATATATTATATATATTATATATATTATATGTATTATATGTATTATATATATTATATATATTATATATATTATATATAATATTATATATATTATATATATTATATATATTATATATATTATATATATTATATATATATATACGTGTGTGTCCATACATTGATGCACTTGCTTAGCTCTGCATCTACTCGAGCACAACTTAAATGGAGCTAAATCTACGGCTATTAAGTATTATGGAAATGCCATATCAGAATCATGTAGCTGTAGAGTCGGTGAACCCGTCCTTATATGGACTTGATGACGTAGCCAGTTGAGCCTCGGTCTCATTCAAAACTCCGAATCCTCTTATCTATCATGTACCATGTTTACGCACTCTTATCTCCCATCACACCATGTTCAGTGCCCCGTTCCCGCCTCCCGCCACCCCACAAACCCGACACAAATGCACAAAGCCAGGTAGGTATGCCAGACCCCACGCACGCCGGGTACAAGCGGGGCTCATAGTCATACACCAGCATACCTCGCCGCCATACACCCAGCGGCCGCGCATGAATTCTTCATGACGCTCACGGCGTCCCAGGCGAGCCCCCCCCCCCCCCCACACACACACACCCTGCTCTCCCATCGACCCCCTCCCCTCCCCACCAGCACACCGCCATGTGATTGGCCAAATTAGTAACAATAATGTTTATGATATCATGAGAAGCCAGCATTATGGCGGCCGTGTGGGGACCGCCACGCCGCGGGTCGGCAGGCATCGGGCTAGTCTGCTCGGTGGTCGCTAGGGGGCGGCAGCGTTGTTGCAAGAGGGATTGGTTTGTACCTGGTTGCCGGCACGATTCGGCTTCTGTGTCGGGTACAAGCGAGCTCCACCACTGGAACCAGGACGGGATGTGGGATGTGGGGTGTGGGGTGTGGGGTGTGGGGTGTGGGGTGTGGGATGTGGGATGTGGGATGTGGGATGTGGGTGTTGGTGTGGGTGTGGGGTGAAGGGTGAAGGAGGCAAAGGGCCTGACATGTCCACTACATGTACTTTGTGGTAATTTGCGCTTTAGATTTAGGGGAGAAGGGTAGGGTGTGTGTGTGTGGGGGGGGGGGAGGCTTGGAGAGGCTGGTTGGTTATAGGAGTTTTACATCCTGGTAACATCTAAGGTCATATCAAGACGGGTACCGACTTCTGGCAGCATGCACTCCTGGTGACTTTATAGTGCTGCCCCACTGGGAAATCAGGCCACCAATACCATGACCCGATATCCCACCCAGTCACATTATCCTGACACTGAGCTAACCAAACCCTGCCCTATACTATTAATGCCGAGTGCCAGGCTAGGAAGCGACAAATATCAATTTGATAAGTTATTGGTTTGACTTGACCGGGAACCAAACTCTTGATCCCCCGCACGAGATCGTGGGTTCAAACACTGGTCGAGTCAAACAAATGACTTAAAAATTGATACTTGTCGCTTCCTACCCAGGCGCTCGACATTATTAGGCTAGGCCAAGGACTGGTTGGCTCAGTGTCAGGATAATGTAACTGGGTGGGATATCAGATCGCCCAGTGTGTGGACCTGGTGGCCTGGTCTCCCAGTGGGGCAGCACTATAAAATCGCCCTGAGTGCATACTGTCACAAGTCGGTACCCATCCTGATATAACCTTAGATGTTGCTAGGATGTAAAACAACAACAAAGAAACAAACAAAACCCGCACGAGAAGTCTGATCTCTACCGATTCGGCCACCGCGCCCGGTCTGGTGTGTATGAGAAAGTGAAGAGGAAAGCGGTGTGTTGGGGTGGGGGTGCAATGGTACTGGGTGGTATGTGCATGTGTGTGGTTGGAAGGAGCCCAGTGTGTGGATCTATATATAACAGAATATGGACAAAGGGTTTCATTCCGCGAGCAGTTTCGCTATTCAAGCTAGAATTAGTAGAAGTGGTGAGTTAAAGCAGTATAGTCAGATGACACATCAAATTTTCAAAATCAAAACACTTACGTTGTAATTTATATGTAAATTCATAGATTTGTTGTCCAACTTAAGCATGACTTTTGTTCTGCTGCATAGGAGGAGATGATAAGCGAATCTACTACTACTACTGTGCTACTACTAGTACTAGTAATATATTAGTATTAGATCCTGTTACTGCTGATGGCTATGACATCATCAGACTTTGATGTGCCTGTCAAAATTAACTTTAGCATGCTTTGACTGTAAATATCTCCAACGTTAGCCATTTAAAACAACCATTTAAATGATATTTATTTTAAACTAAAGTAAAGTAGATTAAAATAATCAATATAACATATTTTTCTCAGAAAATGCCCGAACCGCAAAACCATCAGACTATGCAACTTCAATATCACACATTCAATTAAGTATATGTGCACATTGGAACACACACAACATATTCTATGATTTATTCCAATACATACACGAGGCTATTAGGTAGCATCAACTGCAATCACATATTGTAAAAATAATGTTATTTTATACCATATCTGTATAATGCTATTAAATTGTATGCATACCATGCAATTGAGTAGTTTCACTCCATGTAGACTTGGGAAAGGTGAGGGGGGGGGGGGTCGACAGGTCACAGCTCCCCAAGATCAGTCCTACAAAGCAAACAGGTCAACAACTGTATATATTCGACACAATATGCATTCGTATTACCATTAGTATAAATGCGCAAAATCTACCACCAGGCATACACCAGGCACACATGATTTCTTTATTTTCCATTCCCCCCCCCCCCTTTCTCCCTCTCTGCCTCCCTGCCGCTCCCCCACTCCCTCTGGTTTTCTCTTTTTCACTCTTTCGCTCCCCTTCTCTCTCTCTCCATCTTTCTCCATTTCGGGGTTCACGCATATCCCCACCGCACCCCCACACATACTCCTCCGCTTCCCGCCCACCACCCACCCACCCAGTACTGCATAGCGTGCCACGCCCCCCCCCCCCCCCCCCCCACCGCCCAAACTGGAGCGTATACGTACTGCATCACGTGGTGCCCCGTATCTCTCCATCTAGTGCTACCAGGTCCCAGCAGATCCGGGCGTCCCTCCAGACGCTCTCACAAGGGGGCAGCACGTGGCCCGCCCCGCGCATAATTCACGTGTCTCCACCTGCCGGCCGCGTCCACACGGGGCCACCCCGCCGTTGCCAAGGGATCTGTGGCATCCAGTCACCATGGCGACCCTGGCCGCCATCTTGGATACATTGTTTTATGGCCAGTCCCACGCAACCTCCCCGCCTCTCACTTTCTACCAGCACCCTTTACCACCCACAGGAACTCTGTGTGTGTGTGGGTGGGTGTTTGTGCGTGTGCGCGTGCATCATGTGTGTGGAGCATATGATCCCCAACTTTTCTCAGCCAAATTAAATGCATTTTAAACAACGTTACCTGGGATGTGTCGTCAGGTATAGTCATACTCATAGTCATTCATGGTATGGCGTCCAGATGAAATACGCTGAACCCTGACTTCCACTACTGCCCTCCTCCCATGCAATTGTATAGTACAGTTGCATTATATTAATATTAATTAACATAAAAACCCAATGCTACATGGGAATTACAACAAAATAATCTTGAAGGAATTACTTTAACTTAAATCACTATAAAGAAAAGTCATAACCACTCATATTACACACTTTAAAAATGCATTTCTACAGAAAGTAATAATTTAACAACAAAACATCCCCACACTAATTTCATAGCTTTAATTGCCGATGATTTGTTGGTGACTTGTGCCCTCTGGAGGAGCCCAGTAGATAAATATGCGGCTCGCCGGGAGGGTGGGTGTGGCCGCCCCGGAGGTGTCCAGGGCGGGTACTCACCCTCCTCCAGGGATGCCCACATTTTCATAAATTCCCTCCAGGGAGGGTCGTCCCACACACCGGCCAGTACATCCAGTGTGCGGGTAGCGGTTCCCGCTTGTGTGGTTTAGTGGTGGGTGGGTGGGGGAGGGGGAGGGGGGGGGGACTGAAGCAGGGGCTTGTAAGCTTCAGTTACTCAAAAGTAACAGTGAGTTCACTGTTCTAATATTTATTGGGTTAACAGTCAGTGAAGTGCAGACCCTATCATATTTCCGTAAAAGTGCAGTTGTGAGAAGGCACTATTAGTATTACAGTATAACCCTGTTAAACCAAACTTGAAGGGACCCTAGAAATTTGTTTGGATTAACCGATCATTGGTTTAACCGAGCTTGGCTTCGACTTTGACTTGGCTTTGGCAAAAAAACGCAGGTGCATTATGAATGTAATATACAATGTATGTGGACACTTTGATTATTGTTTTTATGTATATACAGTATAACTTAATAGCCTATAACCTCATTAAACAAAGCTCGGTTAAACCAAACGATCAATTAATCTAAACTTTTTCCGCGGCTCGGTAAAATACTACCATTTATCATATAAAAAAATTAACAATTGACCTTAAACATAAAAGTTTGGTTTAACCATACCGTAAGTGGCCTGGGGCCTGAACATTTTGTTTGGATTAACCGATAATTTGGATTAACAGACTTTGGTTTAACCAACATTTTTTTATATGATAAATGGTAGTATTTTGCAGGGCCGCCGAAAAGGTTTGGATTAACTGATCATTTGGTTTAACCGAGCTTGGTTTAACGTGGTTATAGTGTACTAGTAATAGTAGTATTAGGCATATATGGGAATTCGACACCAAGCCCTAACCATGAAACATGTAGAATTAAAAATTCTTCTCATGGGTGTGTTTATATATTTATTTACATACGTGTATTTGTTTTGTAATGATTGCTTTTATGTGCCTTTCTGTTTGCTGGTTTGGAGGGAGGGACGGATGGATGTTGTCAATGCTTAAAGTTGCATAGTCATAGGCTTTGAGTTTCTGTCATTTTCTGAGATAGATATATTACATTGGTCACTATAATCTATCTGACTTTAGTTTGAAGTAACTTTGATTTTAAATGGCTAAGTTTTGAGATATTTGAAGTACAATGGTGCAACATTAGTTTTGGGAAGCATGCCAAAACTCTGATCCCATAGGCATAGGCTTTAGTAGTAACAGGTTCTATTAAATTGTCTCAGTATTCCCTTCTATGTGGTGATAAATGTTTAATAAATGCTGCAGTATCTAAGTTAGATTTGTAGAATCAAATCTAGGTAATAGAGGAGATCACGGTCCCGAGTGCGCAGGCGCTGAAAACGGATTTGGGAGCAAAGCAAAGGCATACAGCCATTGAGTTTGCCAATACGCGTAGGGCAAAACTTCCATTTTATTCAAAATTAATAGAAATACATAACAATTTGGTACAAACATGGACGGAAGGATGCAATATAATAATATAATAATATAATGAATATGTTTAGGACACAACTCTCCAGAATTAAGCATTTTGAGCTAAGAAATATACAATTTCAGTCACTTTACAGGCTGATGTTTACATCACCATTGATTAGCCATAAGTAATTCTTGTTCTAAATATTAAAATGTCAAATGTGTCAACAAAAACTTGTTTCAAAGAAATATATAACCAATATCTGATTAACCCTACTCATTTTCTATTTCTACATATGTCATTAACCATAGGATATAAATAAAAACATGAATAAAATAAGTCAAACTGACTCTGGCTATGGCTCTAACACTAGTCTGAGTGCCCAAATTTGTCTAAACCTAAATACACATGGCATAAGATGTGCTGATTATATTGATGTAAATGCAATGCTGGATAAAAGATTAATACCTTAATTTATTATATATATTTTTAGGTTAGTGTTCTATGTTTCAAACAAGAGCTGAGATGAGCTGAAACTAGCACATTTCATAACTGCACCCAGTGTATTAGCATGTGCCATGTGCTTCTCGCGGGTTTGTTTTGCTCTGACGCATCCCACAATGCACCATGTGGCTGGAACGGTGATGTAGTCTATTGTTTTGGTTTTGGAAATTTTATGTTTTCATCGGACTATGCAGCTTTAAGATAGTTGTGTTAGCATCCATGGGTTTCACAGAAAAGAAAAAAATATTAATGACAAACTACGAAAATAACTATTTAAAAATGTATCACAAAAATGCGCGCCTGGGAACATATGTTCAGCTACACACGCGTACATGTACAAGTCACTTCTTGGTTGGCTAAAAAAGAGCTAAAATCTCTATGCCGTTAAGGAGCTTCGTTTTATGTTAGAAACCGTCTACCAATGGGTTTTTTCTGTTCTATTATTATTTCTTAGGTTTTTCCTTTTTAATTGAAGTTTTCCATAATTATTATTTAGCACATACTATGAGACTTGAGAGCCCACTAAGAAACCCCTCCTACCCCCTCCCCCCCCCCCCCCCCCACACACACACCTCCACCCGCACCACCAGGGGCGAGGCTTTTACCCCTTATCAAAGAAAGCCCTCCAGTGGAAACTTTGTAGATCGGCCGATTGTGTCGTCCCACAATGACCTGTGGCGGAGATGGCGGGTCCCCTGGCGGCGGAGATCTGAAGCTGGCGACGGATGTCGTCTGCGCACGCGTCCCTTGATCGGCGGTCACGTGACGCACACCACCGGATGAGGACCGCGTGCCGAAACATCTGTTGCCATGGCAGCGTTCGGTCGCGCGACACCGCCCCCGCCATGTTGGAAGATAAGCGCGTTCTGATATATTTTTTAAAATCATTATTATCGCCACCCGGAGGGCGCCGTGTATCCGACCGGACCGCTAGGAGGGGGGGGGGGGGAGATGGCGGCGGCGGTGGGGGGGGGGGGGGGGGAGGAGGTAACTAGTACGCAGCGGTACGTCACGGCTGATTCAATGTCACGAAGGCTACGTCAGAGAGGCTACGTCATGTAATTAAGGTGGCGCCGTATTAAATTAGCTTTGACCTCAGGTTGTGTGTGGTGTTACAATAGATTTTGCATACAGGTTGTTTGTGGTGTCATACCTCAGTTAGTCATACCTCAGTTTGTGTGGTGTTAAAATAGATTTACTACAGGTTGTGTGTGGTGTTAGATTAGATCGTACCTCAGTCTGTGTGACATTACAATAGGTTTTACTTCAGTCTGTGTGATGTTACATTAGCTTTTACCTCAGTCTGTGTGATGTTACAGCTTTTACCTCAGTCTGTGTGATGTTACATTAGCTTTTACCTCAGTCTGTGTGATGTTACATTAGCTTTTACCTCAGTCTGTGTGATGTTACATTAGCTTTTACATCAGTCTGTGTGATGTTATATTTGCTTTTACCTCAGGCTGTGTGATGTTACATTAGCTTTTACATCAGTCTGTGTGATGTTACATTACCTTTAACCTCAGTCTGTGTGTGACATTACAGTAGGTTTTACCTCAGTCTGTCTCACATTACATAAGGTTTACCTCAGTCTGTGTGGTATTAGATTAGGTTTTACCTCAGTCTGTCTCACATTACATAAGGTTTACCTCAGTCTGTGTGGTATTAGATTAGGATTTACCTCAGTCTGTCTCACATTACATAAGGTTTACCTCAGTCTGTGTGGTATTAGATTAGGTTTTACCTCAGTCTGTCTCACATTACATAAGGTTTACCTCAGTCTGTGTGGTATTAGATTAGGTTTTACCTCAGTCTGTCTCACATTACATAAGGTTTACCTCAGTCTGTGTGGTATTAGATTAGGTTTTACCTCAGTCTGTCTCACGTTACATAAGGTTTACCTCAGTCTGTGTGGTATTAGATTAGGTTTTACCTCAGTCTGTCTCACATTACATATGGTTTACCTCAGTCTGTGTGGTATTAGATTAGGTTTTACCTCAGTCTGTCTCACATTACGTTAGGTCTTACCTCAGTCTGTATGCAATGTTACATTAGTCAATGGAATAGAACCTGGTACTGCTGAAACCTATACTGTCAGAATTTTGACAGGCTTCCTTTAATGTACAAAATATATGATTGCTCTTTAAATATCTCCAAAGTTAGCCATTTAAAATAAAAGTTACTGTGAACTAAAGGACAGTTAATAATAACGATCAATTTATTATATTAATCTAATAAAATGGCAGGAACTTAAAGCGATTGAGTATGCCATGTGAATAGTAATACAGTAATAGTATTCAAATGGCATAGGCCTACTCAATGGCTTTAAGTAGACACCTCGCCCTCTTCCTCGTCACTGTGGGGTACATTATGTACCTTCTGTTTGCCTTTTATTTTTCACAAAACTGAACTGATCCTGTATATGCGGTGCATCCCACGCGCATTGATTGATTTGTACGGTATTTATGACCCTCCCCCTGCCTCCTCACACTTTCCCGACCCCACCACACCCCATCCCAACATATGTTCCCACCCTAGTAGGCATTGAGACCGACAGCTGGTAAACTGACAATACACATCCTAACTTATTGCGTATGTGTTATCATACCACGTGATTTGATTGCGTGTGGGTCATGTGATATAGCGTGTTTTTGTTGTTGCTTCCTTTTCATTGGTTCTCCCCCCCCCCCCCCCCCCTGAGGGAAACGAGGACAATTGTTGCTCGCACTCCTCACAATTAGTGCAACTTAAAAAGCATTATCTCGTCTCATAACTCCCGACCCAAGCACTCAGTTGACCACAGCGACCCATCTTTCTCACGAAGTAGTTCTCCTCATTCGCTAAGGATCGTGACAAAAACATACCATATGAACCGTGATTTGTGGCTTACTCCAACAGTCATAATGACACCCTCCGAACTGCATCATATGAGACATACTCTTAATTGTGTTTTTTGTTCGGGGGGGGGGGGCTCTCTTTTTAAAAGGGGAAATTACTTTAAAGGATGAGTTCAGGAAGAGAAATGCATAAGCAATTCACATTAATTTATACCGACATATAGATATATAATATATATATATAGATATTATCTAAGATAGATGTATATATATATAGATCCATATATAGATAAATATAATATATATAGATATACATAGATATATGTATAGATATATAAGTATATATATATCTATATAAATATATACATATCTAGATATAGATATATATATGTCTCTCTCTTTATATATTTTTTGTTGGGTATATTAGTTGTTTAAGCAGGGAACATTTCAATCGCAGACAATTGGTCTTTGTCATTCCACTGCTCCTTGCCCTATCCTAATAATGCCGAGCACCTGGCGAGGAAGCGATAAGTATCAATTTTTAAGTCATTGGTTAACCAGGTACTTCTAACCCACGATCTACCAACACGGGAGATGGAATCTCTAACTCATTCGGCCACCCCGTCTGGTATATAGATATATATAGATATATATAGAAATATACATATATGCAGATACATATATATATCCAGATATATATATGTATATATATATATATATATAGTATAGTTA
>CM059188.1:88450257-88650487 GCA_030323885.1 Branchipolynoe longqiensis | reverse complement strand
CAACCTATCTAAACTAAACGAATTCATAGTCTACCGACATTTTAAAATGGAACAGCTAGCTACGGTAATGCAGTTAGTAACACAGGGTGCTTGGCTGGCGAGCATAGACATCTCACAAGCCTACCACAGCCTAGAAATAAGGGAGGCAGACCGAGATCTGCTACAATTCCTACATGGGGGGAACAGGTACAGGTTCAGAGTTCTACCTAACGGGCTAAGCTCGGGGCCCAGAATATTTACCAAAATCATGAAAGCAGTAATGAGTTACCTAAGGTCACAACACTGTATATTACTATGTTTCTACATAGACGACACGATACTGATAGGGAACACTGAGGCCGAGGTAACAGAGGCTGTAAACTTAACGTTAGAACTGCTAACCAGACTAGGATTCACGATAAACAGAGAAAAATCTGCGCTGCAGCCTAGGCGGGAGCTACAATTCCTGGGTTTCCGAATAAACACAAACTTAATGAGGGTAGACTTACCAAGGAAAAAATGCGGGGAGCTGATAAACTTCGCAAAGAAAGTACTACAGGAGGGAAACCTAAAAATCAAAATGCTAGCAGCATTAATCGGTAAACTAGTAGCCACAGACCAGGGCAACAAGTGGGCTAGAATAAAATCCAAATCAATGGTACGGGCACTCAATTGGAATCTACGAGAAACCAGAGGGAACTACGATAAAGCATGCACACTCACACGCAGGGTGAGGGAATGCATCCAATTTTGGATTGACAATCTAGAACAAGCCATGAGAGCATACAAACCGACACCAGTGGATGTGTGTCTATATACAGACGCATCATCACACGGCTGGGGTTACTACAGTCAGACACACCAAACACACTACGGGGAGCAATGGGACGAGACAGTTAAGGAAAACACACACATTAACGTACTAGAACTAAGAGCAGTGAGATGCACACTAGAACACCTGGGCGAAAAACTAGAAGGGAAACACGTGAGGGTCTTCGCAGATAATACCACAACGGTAGCCTGCATAGGAAAAGGGGGATCTGCGAGATCCAAGACATGCCAGCAGGAGACAGAAGAGATATGGGAAATTACAGAAAAGAAAAACATTACCATATCTGTCAGGTTCTGCCCAGGGGTGGACAACATTGAAGCTGATTGGGCATCCAGGGTATTCACAGATGCGGGGGAGTGGACGTTAGACGACCACACTATCAAAGATATCTTCGAGACACTGGGAAAGCCCGCAGTGGATCTCTTTGCGTCCAGGGACAATAAAAAGTTAGAACAATATGTCACACGGGAGTACGATAGACAGGCAAGGGGCACAGACGCACTTTCACTGAGCTGGAAGAACACTAATGCTTACGTATTTCCACCTTTCAGCTGCCTGTCGAGAGTAATCAACAAGATTATACAGGAGCAACCGAGAGGCATCCTGGTGACACCGGAGTGGCCCACTCAGCCCTGGTACCCGTTGCTGCGCAAACTGAGAGGGTACACAACATCTTGGACGATCCCGGTGAAGCCAGGCACGCTATCACTGAAGGGGAATGTGGGGAAGCGATTCCCACTGACGAACAGCATGAGACTGAGAGTCACACCACTCTAGGTGGCATGTTCGAGGCCATGGGTATGAACAGGGCAGCCGCCCACACGCTCACGGCCTCCTGGGCAGCAGCCACCCAGAGACAATACACGTTAGTTCTGAGGAGATGGGTAGCACATTGCGATCTGGAGAGGATCAACCCCAGGAGGCCAACAATACAACAGGGCATAGCATACCTACAGACGCTATTCTCGGGCTGTGAGGCCAGTTCAAGGTTAGATCACACATGCCATCACGGTACATTGGTGTTTCATTGCGCTAGTCCACGTTCAGTATCTGGGTATGTGGATCGGACGTTTTGTCCATGTTCGGGGTAACACCACTAGTAAGCCGACGAGCTATCAAAGGCGTATAGGCAATTGAAGCACAGCTAACCCGGAAAATACACAGCGATTTAGGCAGTACTGTTCACAAACCCCTAGTGTGTGGAATATAGTTACTTACTGGGGAGTGGTTGGACCGACAGTATGCGTAATATGTGGACATGTATCTAAGTGGAGAAGAATCCTGTGGTGTATCTTGTTGGCGTTCTGTGAAGCATGAAAAGTACTACAAGTCACTGGGGTTAATGTATAACGGGACGCTGAGGACTTTAGGTGGGATCAAGGAATGTGCACGCTGACATACACCACAAAGCTAAAGTCTAATGATCCCAGCAGGAACCCGCTGGTATTAAGCTTCAAAGAATTTGAGGTGTCAGAACTGTGCGTGTACAGCCACCTCAAAACATACATGGAGAGGAGTGAACTCAGGACAGCGGCACCAGCCGTGTTCGCAACCACCAGGCCACCACATGTAAGGGCCTCCCAGGACACCCTAACGAGATATGTAAAGTGCACGATGAGGGAAGCAGGAATAAACATGGGGGACTACACCCCCTATTCATGCGAGGCCACTGCTGGCGGATGCAAGCGCTTGCTCGGTTCAGGTTGTGCTGTAACACTAGCCATGGTTATTGTCCTATTCAGCGGTTCTCTTTTGTGGTAGGTGGGGGAATGTACATGTCAGGAATGTTGATTCTACAACCAGACCAGTCTATTGTAAGAGAAAACACGGTAACACCCCCCCCCCCCCCCCCCCCCCCCCCCCCCCCCCCCCCCCCCCCCCCCCCCCCCCCCCAACCTAGTTTTTCACCCGGACATCTGGGAGAGGGAACAGAACTGTTAAAGACTTTACGGACTTACTTACTTATCCAAGAACAAACTTACATGTATCAGACTTAAGAGTCACCCGTTAGTTACTAAAAAAGTTGAATAAAAAGCAATAAGCAACAAATAAATGTGTTGACAATAGCTTTTTTACGTAGAAAAATGCACTACCAATTACAACTAACGACAACCAATTCCAGTTACCAGTCGCAATACAAAGTAGCGGCTGGCCCTTGTGGCCTGATTACCATCATAATATATAATTCTGCTAATATATGCAGCAGAATAAGGATTATTATGGTAAGAAAGAGGCCACAAGGGGCCAGCGGCCCACCCTAAAATGGTAATATACAACCACCCTACACAACTGGTATACGGGAATTGAAACCACAAAAAATGACGAGAGCTCGACCGACGCGACATCCAGTAGCCGCTGGCCCCTTGTGGCCTCTTTCTTACCATAATAATCCTTATTCTGCTGCATATATTAGCAGAATTATAATCACTCCCACACCGCCGCGTCCGGCGACAGCCAACTGAGGGAACATCATAGGAGCAAGGCGGTGCCTATACTTACATATGCTGACACAACTATGATGCACATACATACCAGGGCAAAGAATTAACGTCGGTGTAAAAGAAGCCGTACTCCCACAGGCTTCCAGTGTGCGAGTGTTATCTTCGTCCCATCTGCTGGTACCTTGCTGGCATCATTGGTCAATGATGTGGCTTGTCATATAGGCTATCCCAAACAGGTAATGTTATCTTCCGCAGAGGACTCATCTTCTATTGGTTCATCATGTATGTCGAACTAAATAGCCAGACTCCACCATATTGTATTTGAAGAGTTCAGGCGCAAAAACGGACACATCCATTTTAATTGTTGTCCTGTAAAATACAAATATAGTGCCGTACTTTACAGGTAAAGTCTATCAATACCAATTATCATATAGGAAAATGCGTTATATAGGGGATGTGCTAAATGCTGCATGGATTTAAAAAAAACACGATTTGATTATCAGAATGATAGTAGCTTCAGCTCAAACCTGGTAGTCATTGTTTCATTTCGGCGCGAATGACGGTTTCTGTGTCTGAACTTTTCAAATTTGATTTATTCCATGCTTATTGATATGGGAATAGTGTACAGGGGCATAGCTAGACCTTTAACGATGTGTACTCCTAATTTCAGCAGGGGGTTTAGGGGGCCGCTTAAGCTTAAGCTGGCGGATTTTACACATTTTAGACTTGAGTTTTCGACAATCCGGACTACTACATGCCTCCTCTCTCTCTCTCTCTCTTTTTATTATTTTTTAATTTAATTTCTTTTTGACAAAACGATGTGGACGTTTTGGCGTACGCGCGTACGCCTAGCTACGCCCCTGGTGTGTGCAGAATTATATATATATTTGTTATATCTCATAATTACTACACACGCCTTTATACCCACATGTGATTCTTGTCACAAAGTAGGACCATGCCATCCGCACGCACCCCAACCTTGTATTTCAAGCATTACAATGTAATTAAAATTCTACATTGAAACTCTGGCTGAACAGGTTTATGGAACCAGTATTATTAGGTAAATTGTTATTCAAAGCAATGCAATAGAAGAAACAGTAACCATCATGGTATTTATGTAATGCACTCAATTAGTACTAATATTTGCTTTGAATAAACGTCAACGCTGTCCCCCGTCCCCTCCACACACACACACACTTTCATTCCTACTTCACGCACCCACCCACTTTCATTCCTACCCCACCCAAACAGTGCCCATCCGAACACAAACCCATCCAGAAAAGCTCTATCTGGAAAACTGAACGGGGTGAAGAAGGGGCCAGTCAAACAATAGACGAGATCACCGTTCCGACTGTGCATGTGCTGAAAATGGCATTGGCAGCAAAGCAAATGCATCTGGCCTTTGAGTTGCATAGGGCAAAACATTTGATTTGATTCAAAATGAATAGAAATACATAACAATTTGGCATAAACATGTATGCACACATGCAATATAATGATCAGATGAATATAGCTAAGACAAAACTAGCCATAGTTAAACATGTTGAGCTAAGAAACATACAATTCCACACAAAACAATCAGTCACTTTGATATCCACATCACCATTATTCTTGTTCTAAATATTAAAATGCCAAATGTGTCAACATACACTTGTTTCAGAGAAATATATAACCAATATCTGATTAACCCTACTCATTTTCTAGTTCTACATATGACATTAACCATAGGATATAAATAAAAACATGAATAAAATAAGTAAAGTGACTCAGGCTATGGCTTTAACACTAGTCTGAGTGCCCATATTTGTCTAAATCTAAATGCACATGGCATAAGATTGGCTGATTATATTGATGTAAATGCAATGCTGGATAACAGATTAATATCTTAATTTATTATATATATTTTTTAGTTGGTATTCTATGTTTCAAACAAGAGCTGAGATGAGCTGAAACTAGCACATTTCATAGCTGACCCAGTGTATTAGCATGTGCCATGTGCTTCTCGCTGGTTTGTCTTTCTTCTTTGCATCCCACGATGCACCGCGCGGCTGGAATGGTGATGTAGTCTATTGTTAATATTATGTGGTAACTATCATGACACGACACTTGTTGCATGTGAATTGTGTGAACAGGGATACATGCTATTATATCTTACAATTTTATTCCTTGTTAAGAACTAGTAGAAGTCACATTATCTCTCAAACGCCCTTAAACATATTTATTTTTAGCATAGAGCGATGCTTTAAAACGTTGGTCACGCTGGAAAATGCAGCGTTTACAAATAAACAGTTTGTATATTATAATATTTCTATATATAACATTGTTCTGCTCTGAATGAGGCCAAATAGCAGTAAAGGAGGGATCCGATGAGGGCACCATCAGTACAACACATGCCGCGTTAGTTACATATGGTAGTTAACATTTTTAAAAGTACATAGTCCGATGAAAGCATAAGTTTATCGAAACCAAACCACTTATCTAGATTTGATTATATATATCCAAACTTAGATACTGTGCACTCATTAAGCGTTTGTTGCTGCGTAGAAGAGAAGTCAATTTAATAGAACCTGTTACTTCTGAAGCATATCGTGTATGAGTTTGAACGTGCTTGGTAAAATTAATTTGGTATGTTAGCCCGTCAAATATCTCCAAAGTTAGCCATTTAAATTAACTGTCACTGCAAACTAACGTAGAGTAGATTATAGCCATCAACCCTTTATCATTAAAAAAATTACTAAAATTCTAAATCACCGAGCTATGTAACTCTTATGTATAAAATAGTAGTTATTTATATTTGCATAGTCCATTATGCATGACTTTCTTTTAATGAATGCTTAAGCAGTTGTATATTCTGTCACATAACCGGCTGCCGGCACACAATATCAAAAACCCCACCGGAAGTGCTGAGCTTCTGACAAGATGGTGGAAGTCTTAAAGTTGCATAGTCCGATGGTTTTGAGTTTCTGGCATTTTCTGAGATAACTACATTAGGTTGATCGTTATAATGTACCTTACTTTAGCTTGAAGTAACTTTTATTTTAAGTGGCTAACTTTGGAGATATTTGAAGTGCATCCATGCAAAATTAATTTTGGCAAGCACACAAAAACTCTGATACCAGAGGCTTCTGCAGTAATGGGTTCTATTAAATTGCCTCAGTAATCCTTTCTGTGTAGTGATAAATGCTTAATATGTGCCTCAGTATCTAAGTTAGATGTGTAGAATTAAATCTAGGTGAGGTTCTTTGGTTTTGAAAATTTGATGTTTCATCGGACTATGCAACAACTCTATGCGTCTGTGTGTGTAACAATCTCTGAAGAGGAAGAGCCAGTCACAGAGTTGGCGAGATCCTTATTTACCAAATACCACTCTCTTCATTAATCGCAATAAACTGGCATGCGCCATCAGTGAATCTATAAAAACTATTTGCTAGCTGATATCATGCAAACATACTCTTATATAGGCGATTCTACTTAAGACATTAAAGTTGCATAGTCCGATGCTTTTGAGTTTCTGTTATTTCCTGAGATAAAGATTATCAGGTTGATCATTATAATCTACCTTGCATTAGATTGAAGTAACTTTTATTTTAAATGGCTAACTTTTGAGATATTTGAAGTGCAAATGTGCGAAATTAATTTGGGCAAGCTTGCCAAAACTCTAATACCATAGGTTTATGCAGTAACAGGTTCTATTTTAATTGACTAAGTATTCCCTTATATGTGATGACAAATGTTTAATAAGTCCACCAGTATCTAAGTTAGATATGGAGAATCAAATATAGATAATTGTTTTCGTTTTGAAAATTTGATGTTTTGATCGGACCATGCAGCTTTAAGGTAAATAAATAATGTAATTGTGCCCCGGTCCTTTTTTTATTAGAGCGAGTGTTTAAATTTTATGTACAATATATGGTAACTGCAAAGACTAAGAGGATGCTTGGTTGAAAAGTGGTATACGCCATCTGACGGGCTGCATGTGGCGGCTGCATGTGGCGCCCCCATGCGGGATGCACATAAACAGGGGACCGAAGTTGAGCCGCTTCTTTAGTAAATCACCTATCATGTTGTTCAGTGTTTGCACTCCAGACATGTTCTATTGACCACTAACGTGTAAATGGCGCAAGTAGCGGATACATCCGAATCCACATGCTCGGAGTTAAAGGTGTGCAAGTAGCGCGCCTCTGGACGGACTAGGTCGCCCATCCTCTTATTTCTGTTAGTTTGGGCGCCGTCTTGGTGACTAGGCGTGCGCCACGTGTCAAATAAACTGTGGCCCGCGCCTCTTTAAAGTTCAACCACGCCGCACGTCCACCCACCTTCTCCCGGCCCACGTCTCCAGCCTGCCCCGGGTTGGTGGGAGTGGATGGGAGAAATGGGGGTTTGGGAGGAGCGGCCATGGGTAGGGGCGGGGGAGGCGGGGGGGGGGGGGGGGGGGGGGGGAGGCGGGGGCAGTCAGGGCAGGAGGACAGGTAGGGGTGGGCGGTGTGGGCGGGCAAGTCGGGCAGGCAGGCGGGGCGGGAAAGGAAGGACAGGCGGGGGGAAGGCGGGCGGGAAGGAGGGCAGGCAGGCGGGGGGGGGGGGGGGGGAGGGGGCGGGGAGGCAGGGCCGGCAGGCCGGCGGGAAGGGGGGTAGGTGGGAAGGAGGGAAGGAGGGCAGGCAGGCTGGGAGGCAGACGGGGGGGCGGGGGGGCGGGGGCAGGCGGGGACGTAGGCGGGCGGGGAGGCAGGCGGGCGGTGGGACGTGAAGATTGGGTCGGGGAGGATTGTGTCGCCAGACAGCTTGAAGATTCTGGTTGGGGTGGGGGGGGGGGGGCGGTGCAGGGATAAAGAAGCTATGGCATATGTGGAGGTGAGAGTGAGGGTGCCTGAGCCACGTTTATTAATTACGCCACCCACTATCTTCGAATCCCTAGTGTTGTATACTGAAAATTACTATGTGCACAAGGTGTGGTAAGCATACTGGGATGCCGATAATATATATCTCATTCATTGATCAAGTAGTAAAACAAGGCGGTTAACAAAGGTAGTTAACATGGTTCCACCTATTGGTTGTACTATGCAAATTATGTGCATCGTCACTATCCTTTGCAAGTGCCCTGAAATGTAGCTTCCTTTTTATTACGAGAGGCTGGTTTGGACTTTATGACTTGTCGACATCTGTATCTCATTTTAGACTTGATCTGCTTTGCGCTTTCGGCAAAGGTACTGACGATGATTGCGTGATTATAAAGATGTCATTTGTTTTTGAGTAATGCTCCTTATTTCAGTTTTGTTTAATTCCTACTGTAGAAATCAAAGGATCTTTAAAGCCATACTTATAGTTGCATGATCCGAGAGTTTTGAGCTTCGGCCAATTTTCTGAGATAAATATATTAAATTGATTGTTATAATCTACCTTACTTTAGTTGGTGCTAACTTTTATTTTAAGTGTCTAACTTTGGATATATTTGAAGCGAAAACATGCAACATTAATTTGTTGGCAATCATGCCAAAATTGACACCATCGGCTTATGTATTAACAGGTTCTATTAGACTTTAAAGTTGCATAGTCCGATGAAGCAACACATTTTCAAAAACAAAATAATTATTTAGAATTGATTCTACATATCTAGCTTAGATACTGGTGCACGTATTAAGCAGCCAAATAGAAGGGAATACCGAGACAATTTAATAGAACCTGTTACTGCTACAGCCTATGGTGTCAGAGTTTTGGCATGATTGCCAAAACTAATTTGACATGTTTATTCTTCAAATATCTCAAAACTTAGCCGTTTAAAATAAAAGTGACTTCCAATTAAAGTAAGGTAGATTATAATAATCAGTTTAAAGCTGCATAGTCCGACGAAGCATCAAATATCCAAAACCAAAGCACTTACCTACATTGGATTCTACAGATCTAACTTGAATACTGGTGCACTTACTAAGCATTTGTTGCCACATAGAAGGGAATTCTGAGTCAATGTAATAGAACCTGTTATTATATAACCCTCTGGTGTCAGCGTTTGGGCGTGCTTGCCAACATTAATGTGGGATGTTGTCACATCAAATATCTCCAAATTTAGCTATTTAAACAAAAAGTTACTTCAAACTAAAGTAAAATAGATTGTAATGATCAATCTAATGTATTTATCTCAGAAAAGTGCAGACATTCTAAACCATCGGACTATGCAACTTTAAATTGACTCAGTATGCCCTTCTATGTGGCAACAAATGCTTAATACTTGGGTCTGCCTGAGTTTAATTATTGTCGGAATTGCTCTTTTATAACCAGATAATAAGATTAGTTTTGTTTGACGAGTTCAATGGTGGACACCTTATGTCGATGTCTTGCATTCGTTGGTAGAACAAATTATTCCCTATAATATGATATATATTGTAGCATAGATTAATAAACAACCTCGATGGCAATATATGCAATATTTGTCTGGATGTCAATTGCCTTTTTAAATGCCTGATTTTTTAATACGAAATATGTTGGCATTTAAAAGGGCAATTAGTATCCATTAGTAGTTATAGAATCACATTTCACTAAATCTCATGGAAAACACTGAAATGAAAAATGAATAACAACACATGAATACGTATTTGTGTGTTGTATAAGCTTTAATAAGTTATGATGGGTATCCTATATTGTTTTTGTAACGACACAATGCAATATCTTGTGATACACTACCTCTCGACGCAAGGTAAGATGAGATCAAACCATTCGTAACTTCACAACTATAACAATCTTGCACACTACGGGCAATGGCTCATGTACTTCGCCATTAACCACTACCCTCCTACACCTCTGTTGTGGCGCCCTTTAGTACGTGCACGGGAGGACAGTGGTTAACCACACCCACATAGCAGTAAGTGCATTAACTGAGAAGACACATGAAACTGATATAAATCTCCAGGGAAAACGCTGGATTTAATCGATCAAAACCAATACCCAAGAAAGACTTTTAGATTCGTATGAAACCGGCAACACGTCTGTGTATCTGTACCTATCAGGTGCTGATGGTAATAATAATATTAATAATGGTGGTGGTTGTGTTAGAGAAGTGAGCTTTGCTGACCAAATAATAATAATAATAATAATAGCAACATTCTGTCTTGTCTATTGTCTTCAGAAGCATTCTTTCATATTGCTTTGTTTCTGGGATGCGAAACAATATTTGATCAGTTCTCATAAGCATGCCAATTATCACGTCATCTTCTCTGGGCGATGCTTTGGAGGATGGGGGTGAAAGAATGTTTTAAACTGGTCAAAATAGCACTGGAGTTGCAGGCTTACCGTTGGCATGTACAGAAATAGCGGGGCAGGTGTAGTACGTTTGTATAGTACGCTGTAATAAAGGTGAGTAGCTCAGGTACATGTCGCACTGGAGGGGCCCCGGGGTGATGATGGATGGGGCAGAGCAGGGATGCTGTTGGTATGAATGGGTGGTGCGTGGTAGGTGGAGGTAGGTGGGGGTAGGTGGGGGTGACCATGTGGTAGGTAGCGGTGCGAGGGGAGTACGTAGTTCCAAACTCACGAGCAGCTCTCCCCAACCTACATATAGTACACTCTCAGACGGGCTTAATCACCGTAACCCCTGTAGCGAGCAATTCGCAAACTGGGACAGATTATATAGGCCCTGGTATACGCGCCTGCGCCAAGCCATCCTCCCTCGCTCACTCTCCAAGAGATGTCACAGTGACGTCAGTGGCCTTTGTGACGTCAGTAGTCACTTGGGTGATAATGATGAGCATATATCTGCTCTCCTGACATTGACAGCTCCACTGACCACACCGCTACACATCGAACCGCTCAGCGCAGGTATGTTGGAGTGTGGGTGGACGTGGGTGTGCATGCGCTGATAACCTGGGGGTAACAGGCTAACCCAGACAATCTCGGCGGTGATAAGGCGGGCCAGGTGACCTGACCTCACGGTGGCATGACTCAGCCGACCCCAGGTGTACGCGCCACTCTCCCGCTAGACGGCGGCACTTACCTGCGCGTAATAAGGCCGCGCGGGGCGGGTGGAACACGGTGCAGGTAATAAGGTAGTTGGGTATGAGGGCTGCAGGCTGACGGTGACAGATGTGACCGCCACAGTAGGCAGAGTTACCACAAGCACCCGCCGCTCGGTACCAGCTCAGCAGGAGGCCGGGGAGGGTGGTAGAGTCAGGGTTGGGGTTGGGGTTGTGGGGGAGTGATGCGCGCCTATCCTGGCACCCACACGGCCCGCCCCACCGCCAAATATGGCGCCCACCGTGGCGCCATGCCATGCCAGACCACCCTCCACGCCACCCTCCACACACAAACACACACACGCACACCACCCATACCCTGGCCGGCAACTGCACCTGGGGTGGGTGCGCGCCGACTCCCGCTCACAGCGTGATTGCCCACTTCCGGTTGGTGCATACATTCGGTGACGTCCGCGCATGCGCATGACGGTTCGAATGTCGGGGTGAGGACGCCCACGTGAGGAAGAGAGGAGAATTTGTGGAGGATGGTGGTGGGGTAAGGGTGAGGGGGTGTAGGGTGGAGAGGTGTGTGGCCTTCCTTCCCTTACAGTCCCGGGCCGTCGGTACCGTGTGGGTCCGGCTACGCTAACTTTCACTCGTCGTCACCTCCACCCCCCCCCCCCCCCACCCTTTCTCCCACACACTTTTTGGCATCCACCGTCCCATATGTTGAGGCCACGTGACACTTATTAAAAGTCAGATTCACCCCCCCCCCCTCCGACCAGATGTCATGCTCTCTGGCTATAGCCATAGGTAGCGCAGTGCCTACTGCAGAGATGGTGGCACTGCCTGGCTATAAATAAAATAGCTGTCAGGTACCGACCTAGTGGCTAAAAGGCATGAGCTGTCGAAACTCCGGCTTGTACCTTCCTTCTTTTCTTTTGTAGCGATGCGCAAGCAGCATGAGCACAGGGCAATGCTGAATTCGGGGCGTGTTATTGCTACGGGCAGTGGATGGAAGCATGCAGAAGTCAAACTAATAAATAAGTGGAATGAATCGGGGTGTGGGGGGGGGGGCGTCATATCTGACAGGATGTAGTGGGTGACGAGATGCTCGCTCAGATTTATAGCCCCAGTTTAATAATCGTACAAGACTGTTACCATGGTTTCCAAACTCCACTGACTAGACACCTGATCCAACGCTCTTATCTCAGATGACATTGTCACAAGAATAATTAGATATCGGTCAGTGTTCTCATTCTACTCATTCCGATTTACCCTTTCTTCCATGTAAAGGGGGCCTTTAAAACCAAGGCTTAATGATGGGATTCAAACCTCCTTCTAACAGAAATCACCTATGAAATAGACTATACACAATGCAAATAATGTTATCTAATACCGCAGCAGTACATATATTCATTCTCTGGGAAACCTGGGGTAACAATACTCAAATAGAAATCTGCAAAGTCCAACATATTTATAACCAAGTCAAATCAATTCAGGAAAAGTCAAATCTCAATGATCTACATTGCTTGTTCACAACTTGTTAAAAAATCATTGAAAAATGTTTGGACTTTGAATATCTTGCTAAACAATCAGTCAGTAATGCAACTCACAGTAAACAAAGTTATAAATTAAGTTACACTAATAATAATAAGTTAGTAACATACACTGTACATAATGTTACCATATACAAACCAGCTAAATAAAGATGATATCTACAAAAACATCACAAAATAAATAGCTACCCGACTACACATTAGGGTTATTTAGAAAAATAAAACTACAAACTATGATACATTGGTGACTGCAACTACTGAATGGTCCCCTAGTGTTATGAGTTTAGCACGAAACAGACTCCTCAGAAATGCCGTGTAGTTGGTAGAAAAATAAACATTCTAGTAGCAAAAGCATCCAGGATTGACTTACTTTGTGGCCAAGCCAAATGAATCATTTCAAAACGTTATCCATGGTTATACTGACAACAGATATTCAACCGCTATTTAAGGTCATTTCAGCTTGAATGAGTTGAAACCATCATTGATATTGCTTTAAAACCGATATTATTATCATTGATATTGCCTCACGAGACGCATACCCGCCCTGTTATTGTGAGATATTGAATATTAATGTCAGTTGTATTGCAAATTGCATAACATTGTTTGTGGATATGTACAATTATACAGTTTTCCTAGTTTTCCCTTTTTTTTTTAAATCCAAAGAGAATTGCTCAATCAAGCTTGTACACGACGCTTATTTGCTGAGGTACTTTTCGAATCACCAAATATCTTAAGTTCCACCTAGAATAGCGAAATATATTTATCACTTAACCTCCATCGCAGTAAGACAGGGATTGCATAGTGTGCCGTTGTTGTGAACATGGTTCAAATGAGGTCTGATAGGATAAGCATGCTTTCAGCAACCTTTGCAGAAACTGTTGGGAATAATCAAAGCCTACTTAAAATAGGTATGTTTAACCAATTCATTTCAACATAGTAGTTAACGCATTATTTAACACTCATAGTGCTCTAATCAGATAACTATGTTATTTCTGATGAGATATTTGCACACTTTGAGACAACCTGGCCCATATTAGTGTCTACCTTTTGCTAATGCGGACCGGGTATTGCTCAGACTGTGATGGTACAATGGCTTCCAAGTATGACTCATATTACCTACTCACCGATAGCTTAGTATGGTTAGTGAATTTCACCACTCAACAACGGAAAAGAGACTGTATGCACATATTGAGGTTCACCAACCCTTTATGCAGACAAGTTCCTGTGTCTCAAATCAACAGTTATCCACACGAGCGTAGTATTTCTCTTCAGTTGTAAGACTTTTAAGCGATCCACTCCTCGTGTCAGCTCAGAATCACTATTGAAGGCATTGCATTTTCTTGTAATTATACTAACAACAATTATTGTTAGTGTTAGTTTTTTTTCTTCTCTCTGTTCTGAATATCAACATCCGCTCTGTGACAACTACACTTCCCTACTCTCCCGATCATTCCGGGTCACGTGACTTGATTATTTGTCATTATCAAAGTGTGAAGACAATATCACAATTTATTAATATTGTGTCTGTACATATTTAAGAAGGAACGGAAAAGATGTAAAAGAAAACATCACTCACGAATTTACCCACGAATGGTGTATGTGGGTGCGGAGAAACAGCAGGAAAGTACAACGTTTATGGTTGAGGGTTAAGAGTGTGTCGACGATACTGATACCGCATATCATTGAATAACTGGCAAGACGTACAAACGGTGATGGAAGTGTTGTAATACAGGTATCTACATTATTGGTGAGGAGGATCAGACAACACCGGAAGGAGGTAAGCCTACTTCCGGTATAAGATGTGCCCGCTTTGGGGCTCCCTGCCAAAATATGCGCACTGTGACGACCATTAAAGCCACCCAGTGCCCTGTGAAAAGACACGAAAGCTACCCAAGAACAGTAAAAGTGTCCATAAGATTGGAATATTAAATATTACTACATGTACATTGTGAAAAAGTGTAAGAACTATACATGATATGGTATATCAAGAAGGGATCTTCTCTCTGTGAAGACTTAAAATGCTTCTCCCAACATGGCATTTCGGGAGTGATTTCTCATTATTATATTAAGCTGTTGTGCACAATGTTATATGATTAACTGCTTTATCTATTACCCTGGGATTAGTAACCTAATGTGTTGATGCCTTATTATCCAGCATTATAATTAATTAACCATTTTGCCTGATTTAAAACCAAAAGGGTGGTTGCGATAGTGTGTTTTCTTTTGGTTTGTTTAAAGTTTGGATTCTTTTATGAGACATTGCCACTTCTGTGACATCATCGACCATGTGATCATTCACGTGCTTGACTTAAGCCAATCATGCAGCTGGAAATTAATCGTTGCACATAGCACCTGTGACAATCACAATTAATAAATAGATAATAAGGGCCTCTCCCTTATCAATAAATTAGATGAAAATCGTTCATAAAAACGCCTTTGTACACATATAATTAGTCAGCTGTGAGTTTCAAAAGTTACGTAGCACCAGTGTAATGGTATTGCATGCCTTTCAAACTGGCCACTGCGCCAGTAGCCACACAGGGACCAACCAATCAGCATCCTAGACTAGTTAGTGACTTAGCCTTATGTCTCACTGTTCACCCTACAGACCCTGCAGTCCATGCCTGAAATGAGGTAATTATATTAGATCTAGAAAGGACCAATCTATCAATGATAATAATAATAATAATTTGGTGCAGATCATTCTCTTTATCATCATCACCTCCATCATCTCCATCATCATGATAAGCATCCATATTTACCAATACAAACACGGTAGGCTTAACAGCAGTCTACAAATAAAGCCAGTAATGTTGTGACACCAGCATGGGTTGAGTGTCGGCATAGTGGCAATATGCGGCTGAGATTCATCTCCAACTTGTTTAATACCCAAAATGGCCTGATAGGCCAACACTGGTCAGGTAATTAATCATCTGAATGAATAGGAATAAATAGTCTACTGGACATGCTAACTGTCATACATGAAGAAACCTCGGGTAGGGTGGGGAGTGGGGGTGTGGGGGTGGGAGTGGAGGGGGAATATGCACTTGAAAACCAAAGCACACACTCTATACTGAATCCTTACAAAGGAGACATCGCATTGGTATTCTTCTCAAAGAAACATATCTTGCATAAGTTATCTAGGTATCACTCAGTCAATAAATAGATAAATAAATACATAAATAGCAATCACATCACCCGTCTATCTATGACACAACCCATTGGTCCAACACCTAGAATGCCTTTTACTGAAGTGCTACCTCTGGACAACAAAGTTGGCTCAGTCTTTTGTATCTTAAATGAAGTCCACTTTCACAATCGGCTACCAACTCTAAGATGTCCTAAGCAAACACTTCTGTGGAAATCTATGAAGCAAAAACATTGCCATGTGTTAAAATATTACAATGGTAAACTATACAATTTTTAGTTCTCAATTGTGAAAGACAATTGCATCTTGAATGATATCACTTTGATATTTGCTTCCAAATTAGCATCTTTTTACAATTGATGGTTATATATATAAAGCTGGATTATGAAGATGTGTAGATCTAAAAGAAGGTTTTCTGTCTTCCAGGTAGGCGATCCGAGAAGAAATATTAGCCCACCAATAGAATTGTCCTCCTCTTTGATACAGATAATATATCCATAATATCTCATAATCCCAGGTTTACTAACACTGCTATATAAATCCACATGTGCAAAAAGGCATTTCTATAGATGAACACCTAAAGTAAAAATTAATTAAATTACTTGATCAATTAATAGATTAATTTCGCAGCACTCTTCGTTCAACTTGCTCTGTTTTTCCTTTTGGTTCAAGTGTTCAAATCGACTACAGTGATATATCTATATGTATATGTATATATATAAAGAAAGGCAATTGCTGCACATCCACGGCAGCAGGATTAAATATCAATGTCACCATTGAAAAAGGTTATCTGTCACGTGACATAAAAGAGGAAGACAATCCTACCCTGCCATGCATTGATCTGGTGAAAGTGTTTATACTGATGTCAGGACAACAGTGTGCAGGGTCCGTCATTCCGAATGTTTCTAACGACAACGGGGTGTCACGTCAAGGCGTGCCGTTCGTGGTTGGCGAGAGGTGGCGGTGCAGGTTGTCATTCTGGCTGTGCCGATTCCGTGACTTCCTCGTCGAGAAGATCTTGTCGCAGCTGCTGATGGTGCACCTGTACATCTCCTTTGGGTGCAGCTTCTCGTAGTGCTCCTTCAGGACAAGGTTGTCACGGAAGCGCTGTCGACAGATGTGACACTTGACCATTCCTTCATGGTCAGGCGGAAGTGGAGAGTCTTCTTGACTGTCAATGTCATTGTAGGTATCACCCAGCTCGACGTGGTGTGACGGCGAGTCTCCGTTTGTGAGACTCTGCGGTGGTGTGTTCCCATCGTAGTTCTTGCTCGCATTATTCATGTTGGCATCGGTAGTCCGCATGCTCATGTTAATGACGAGATCTTCATCATTTCCTGCATCATCACCGTCATACTGATGGCTGCTGTATGAGTTGCTCCCACCGTAAACACTATCTCCACCGTAAACGCCATCTCCACCGTAGATCCGTGGCAGGTAGTCATCATGCAGTACCCTTGCAGTCGGCTTCCCTTCGCTGTCTGATGAGGATGTCGACAGTAGTTTCCGGTGAAGGTTCAAATTGGAGCTGTGCCGGTCCCGGCTCCGCTTAGAGGGGAAAGCCGCATTGCATCCCTCAACAGTGCATGTGTGCATCCCACTCAAGTGGACGTTCTGGTAGTGCACCCGCACTCCAATGTGATTCTGGAAGATCTTCCCACATGCTGTGCATCGACGCGGGTTTTCCTTGTCGACTGGCATGTCCCTCATGTCTATTATATACTCCTTTCCGTTATGGCAATTCATGTGCGATGGGGAGCCCTCCCCTCCAGAGTCAAGAGAGTCAAGGTCTGAAGAAGCATTGTTTGGTGACAGCGGTGACGCTGGGCCACTGTCTAGGTGTCTGTCACATTCAAGCATTGAATGGTTTTGGACAACGATGCTGTCAGTGTTGTCATCAATGTCTCCGTCACCTGCTTCTTCATCATTGTTGTTGGTATCGTTCTCCTTCTGAAAGTCATCATTACAAACGTCCCTAAGCCTAGCTTGTGATATGTAGTCCATTTGCTTTATAGCCTTTGCCTGAATGTCATGAAAAGTTGTCAGTGAAAGGCCTTCATAGTTTTTTGCATGTGCTATTATTAAATCACTTTTTGACAGGTCCGTGGCTTCTCTGCTGTCATCGTCTTCATCTTCAGTGTTGCAGTTCCCAGACATGCACTTACCATTGTTCCCATCCGGCCTGTGTCTCAGACTCAGGTGTTCACCGTCATCAGGTGCTGACCGGTGGTAGTCAATGTTGTCATTGCTGCCTTTTTCTGTGCTTTTCGGAACGGTGAGGTTTTGTGGCATGAGGTTCTCCTCCGCTGCAGTGTCCCCGGCGTTGGCGCCATCTTCGTCACTCATTACATACATCTCCTCCAGCTGTGCACACCGTGTCGGCACGGCGCTCTTCCTCTTGCGAGAACTGCGTGAACCCTGTGACCCCAAGCTGTGTGGCCCCATCAGCGCCTCGTCCTTGATGTGGAGTGGTGGGCAGAAGCCCTGTTCTGGGGCGACGCCGATATGGGCAGGCACACAGGGTGGAGGCGGCGGAATGGGGTCCATCTTGGGCATTTTGATTGGAGATGGAATCAACAGAGGCATGCGCACAGTGGGGTCCATGTAGAACCCAATCTCCTGCGGCACCATCGACAACTCATGCGGCACCATCCCCGGCTCTGTCTTGGGCACAACCGGCTTCATGTCTGCCAGAAGTGAAGGGGACATGCTGGAAGGCATGGCCAGAGATGGGGAGGGTGCTACAGAGCTGGACATGGTCATAGGGTGGCCCTTGTCATCCACCAAGGTGACCCCTTCTGGAATCTTCCTCTTCTGGTTGGGCATGTGCAGCTTGGGGTTGGGGTTGGCTGAGTGGCGGTTTCGACTGCGGCGGGAAGAGAACATCATGTTACACCCCTCAACCGTGCACTTGTGCATTTCCTTTAAATGGACGGCTGAGTAATGTATCTTGAGGGCTCCCTTGTCGCAGAAGGTTTTATTGCATGCCGTACAGAGCACGCGCTTCTTCCCACTTGGGGATATCAAGGTGCTCCCGAAGGTTGGGTTGGGTTGCCAGTGGCGCTTCATTGGGTTGGCAGACTTGCGCAGGTGCTTTATTTTGCGATCAGCATAGACTGAACTACTCGTCATGCCTTTGGTGCTGTAGTTGATGACACCTTCTTGGCTATCGTCAGAGCCTGGGCCACCAGCCGCCAGTCCGCTGTATGGGGACATCTGCTCGGCGGTGTCCTGCTTGATGGGCTCTACCTGGATTGGGTTCACCTGCATTGTGAAGGCTACTGGGGTGCTGGCTGGCGGGCTGGGTGCGGCCGACACCACCCCCATTGAAAGGTCCTCGGGCGTCTTGTGACCCGAAGAGGACAGCGCCAGGCTCTTCTCACTCTCACTGCCGGGGCTCACGGTTGGGCTGAGATGCTCTCGCCTATAATCGAATGGCTGCATCCCCTGGAGCCTGGTGAGCGGGGACCCGACATCGATGGGACTGGCAGCCGGGTGCGTCCGCTCAACCACTTCCGGCGTGCTGATGGGCATCCGCACCGGAGGTGAGAAGGTGGGGATGGTACCTGACGGACTCATGATGTGCGTGGTCGCTGTGCTGCTTCCACTTCCGCTTCCGCTGCCACTGCTGCTCGGCGTGGATGTCTGTGGCGTGATGACGGTGACCGGTGGTGTCGTGGCCACTGTGCTTAATGGCCGCCCGAGAAGATGCCGGGCATCAAACCCGCGCATGAAACTTGTCATGCTCATGTTGCTTCGCTCGATGAACTTCTTGATCTCTGACTCGGTCTTCGGTGTCTGGATGGTGGTGCGCTCGCGGTTCTCCCGGGTGTCCTGCAGGATGATCTCCTGTGCAATCGACTTGGTCTCACCAAAGCGCAGGAACTGCTGAATGATCACCTGCTCCTCGTCCCGGGTGGCCAGCGACCACTTGTCGAGTACACGGCCCGAGGACTCCTGCAAGACATAGACAAAGGCAGCTCCGTGAGTTATTGGTTTTCGACACATAGAGGGAATAATAATAATACAATTTTTAATGTTTGTTATTTTTCTCTTTTAATAATAGTAACCATATCAGCTCTGCTTTGGGGGGGGGGGGGGGGGGGGGGGGGGGGAGAGAGGTCGGGGGAAGGTGTACTGTAATTCAGTTTAAGGGGAATGGTAAAATATTGCTTTATTAGCGCTAATACTTTAGTAATATCAGTGCGGGATCTATTTGATTAATTTGCCTTGCTCTTTCCTTTACCCACCCCCGCCCCACCCCCCTCCGCCCATCACGTGGGTGCCCTATTCTATAGGTAAATACATAGCGGCTGACATGTTCGCCTTTGCATGGTTGTTTAGTGCAGCACTTACTAACACTAATAACAGCAGAATAAATGAGTGCTAAATTCGCAATATCGTTTGAAATGTATTTCAGTTCAAAATAGTCCCAAATATCAAGCCTATTCACAGACTGGTGTATAACAATGTCCGTTTACATATATGAAGTATTAATAATATAAAAGAGTGTGTGTGTGGGGGGGGGGGGGGTAGAACTTCCAAGAAGTCATTTTGTGTTTTCCTACACATGGGAAAACAACTTTCAGCGGGTCATTTATTTTCACCAAGAATTATTGACAGGCCTGTACATAGGGCCCCTGGAGCTGCTGGGTTACTCTAGTCACACGTGCCAGTGCCTCTGTCCCAGAGGTGCTTAGGGCCGATGCTGGGCTTCGGGGTGAAACATAGGGGACCAGTGGGTGCCAGTCCCACCGCCGGGCTAGACCCCCCCCCCTCCCTCCCCGTACACCCGCCCCTCCCTCAACGCCGATCTCCCACCCACATCCCATTAACACCTAGCCACTCACAAACACAGTACTACCACCAATATAACCATTGCCAATCCTTCAGCTCTACAACTCCTCCCACCGCCACCCTCCACACACCTCACTCTCCCACTACCTCTCTTTCCCTTTCCCTCTTGGGAGTAATTTCATTATAAAAATTATCGGACGAGCAGTGGTCGGGACCAAAGTGGCACCCCTGGGCCTCGCCATTTTTTAGCCTGTCATCATTTATTCATGGCGTTATCAATAACGCGGCCGTGCCGCCTGGCTGGGTGCGCTGAGCTGCATTGTACTTGGCGCACCTGAGTGGCCGCGCTTAGGCGAGCTGCTCGTTGCGCACCCCTCCAACTCACCCTTAATCGCGCCACCCATATGACGGCCGCCATGACACCAGCATGACGCGGAATTAACGCGCACTGCGAAACTTCACGGGCATTTCCCGTTGTTTCCATGGTGGCTTGATTAACACAGGGACTGGGCTAAGGAGTGTGGAGTGCATTAACAGTTCTTGACCTGACAGCTCCAACTTGACCTCCAACTCCTCGACGAAGGAAACTGCCGTCTGACTTTAGTACTACCTTGCTACTCCAACCTCTTCACCCCACCCCGCGACCGTCATCCGTGGCGCCACCTGTCGGTCAATGGTCGCAACCTGGCCGTGTCGCCCCCTATTGGCCGCAGGGAGAACCGGTCACTTTGTGAGATTAAGCCAAGATGCGGCCATCATGCACTATGGCATTACTGGCGTTGTATAAAATATAATTTGACCCTAGTCGGCGCCCACTACGCTCCCCCTCCCCCCGTCTCCCATCACACCGCCCTCTGCTCCCCTCACAGGGTCGCGTCCTGGCGTTTTGCCCCGGGGCATGGGAGACCTGAAGCACCAGAACGCCGGACCATACTAAAAATTCACTGCCCCTTTTCGGCAAATATATAACATGATATGAATCGTTTGACCCTGTGTGCAATGAATGAATCGAAAACGTCTCAACTGCCGAGTTGCGGAAGCGGAAGTGGACAGTCTCCATTGAAAGCAGGTCATCACGACATAACAATATTCACTCCTGGGCGACTTGGGCGAAAAGTCCGCGTGTCGTGGCGGGCATGTGCGTGTGTGTGTAAAGGGGCTGTCACATTACGGCGTATGGCGGGAGCGTATTGAAAACCTACGTACGCCATCGGGTGCCACTTTCGGGTGTGTTTGAGCGTATGAGGAGCGTATGAAGAGCGTATGCGTAGCGTATGCGTAGCGTATGGGAGCGTATGGGAGCGTGCTGTGACATGTTTTGACATTTTGGGCCATACGCCCTCATAGGTCGTGTTTTTTTGAGCATGCACAAAAAAAATAGGACGGACGGATTTATGAAAGCGTATGGCGGCGTATGCATCATAGGCTTCACATACGCCGGGGTGTTGCGGCACTGGCGGCGTATGCGTAGCGTATGCGTAGCGTATGCGTAGCGTATGCGTAGCGTATGCGGCGTATGGCGACGTATATGACGTAAGCCGCTACGCCGCCATACGCTCCCGCCATACGCCGTAATGTGACAGGGCCTTAAATGCCCATCAGGCACAAGGGCCATTACCAACATTGCCTTCACATGGCCAATTATTAGGGTCATACCATCTTGGTCGGAGCGGAATTGATCCCCATAAAGCCATTCCTATTTAATGATACGAGGACGGGCAGGCTCGGGGCGGCGATAGGCGTGGCGGAGGTGACTGCACGATGGGTACCAGCAGCTTGTGCTTGATGTCAATGAGTTGAGTGGGTAGGCATTTTGTCTTTCTTTTTATGGGCAGGGTCGAGGTGGATTTTAAACATGTATGTGTGGTATCTTTCGTTCACTGGCAAGTGTATTAAACATATGGATTTCTCATGATAAGTGATGTGGTTTTATATATATATAAAGTACATCATAAGAAACTCATAGAAGCTCTACAAAAAATCGGACTAGACGGTAAGGACGTTCGGCTTGTGGCCAACCTCTACTGGGAACAGTATGCTGCTGTAAGAATTGGAGACTCATTGACACCAGAAGTGAAGATCAAATGTGGAGTGCGACAAGGATGTGTTCTATCACCTAGTCTTTTCAACATTTATACGGAAATGATTTTCAGAGAAATAGATGACATCATAGGAATAAATGTTGGAGGTGGAAATATCAATAACACAAGATACGCAGACGATACAGCACTGCTAGCCTTAACGTCAAATCGACTACAAGATATAGTGGATGAAGTAAAAGAAAAAAGTGAGAGATGTGGCCTCAAAATGAATGTAAAGAAGACAAAATCCATGGTTGTCAGCAGAAAGGAATACAAACCAAGAGCAGAGATAAAAGTTAATGGTGTAATCTTGGAGCAGGTAGAGTCATTTGTGTATCTGGGCCATTTAATGACTAGTATCGGTTGTGAAAGGTAGATATTGAGCAGATGAAACATTGCCAAAACAACATTTCTAAAGATGCAGAAAGTACTAACATCTAGAGACATAAATATAAAAACAAGACTCCGACTGCTAAAATGCTATGTGTGGTCTACACTTTTATATTGCTGCGAGACATGGACTTTGAAGAAAGCAATAACAACAAAGCTTGAGGCATTTGAAATGTGGCAATACAGAAGAATGTTAAAAATTCCATGGACAGCAATGATAAGCAATGTGGAGGTCCTAACAAGAATGAAAATAAAGAGACAGATAATACAAACGATCAAAAACAGAAAAATTAAATACTTTGGCCACATGATACGACACCAGGAATCACAGAGAAGAATACTGGAAGGGAAGATAGAAGGGAAAAGACCAAGAGGGAGAAGGAGAACAACATGGATGGACAACATCACTGAGTGGACAGCAATGAGCTATGCGGAATGCGTGAGAGGAACGAATGACAGGAAGAGATGGAGGTCCATTGCAGCCAACCTTCTTCGAGAAGACGGCACCCATTGATTGATTGATATATATATATATATATATATATATATATATATATATATATATATATACATGCAAAAAGTTCTATGTTGCATGTGTGTGTGCATATATATATATATAATATGTCAGACGGGACGGGGAGGAAGGGAGATGGGTACGGTGAATATCTAGGAGCAGGGAAAGGGAGAATACAGGGAGCGGACCGGAGGGCAAGGGTGGGGGGGGGGGGGGGCAAGGGGAATGTGTGGGGACAGGGAAGGAATGAACAGTCGCTGGGTATGTGTGTATATAGTTTAAGACATACGCTGTAAGTTGTATGTAATTTAGTTTCTGTATGAGTTATAAAGGAGTCAATACCAAACGCGATCAATCTGCACCGAAGGTATATAAAACCCTTTTGTAGTTGATATGATCCTATTTGTTGCTCACTTCTTGTAACACATTCCATAACCACACCCCTATCACATCTCATCTCCGCCATCTTGTGAACTCACCAAACAGACTGCCTCACAGGCTTCTCATCCTCAACTAGCCCATGCACCCCCCCGCGACTGTTCATTCCTTCCCCGTCCCCACACGTTCCCCTCGCCCCCCCCCCCCCCCGGTCCGCTCCCTGTATTCTGCCTTTCCATCCTCCTAGATATTCACCGTACCCGTCTCCTTCCCTCCCCGTCCCGTCTGACATTGTTCACCCCGTCCATCTGCTGGTCCCCAGCCGACACTGTTCAACATACCCCACCCCCTCCGCCTCACCCATCTCACCCAGCCTTTCACCCCAACTTACCCGCGGTCACAGCCATCTTTGCCGGGTGGTAATGTGGGCAAGAGACGGTGATGACCGCTCCATCACACCTGACACCCTGTAATGACCGATGCGCGGCCCGGCCTAACCCTTGTCATACACCCGCCCTATAAGCCGTGTCACCCGCCCCTGCCCGTCGCAGTGACGTCAGACGACCCCTGACCCGACCTTCACCGCGGGGACTGATCCAGTCCCAGTGACCTTGGACGGAGAAAACTCGATCACCTTCACGCGGCGAAGACCCGGGACCCAGGAGAGCGTCCACAGCGCCCAGCATTCCCCTAGTGGACGGCTTGTCAACTACGGCCTGATCAGACTGAGACTTCCGGTAATTTGACCTTGTTTGACCTCTGGGATGACCGACCTTGGGAGTGACCTTGAGGGAGAGGCGAAATCGAATCATCAGTTGGTCGGAAGTGGACAGAACACCTGCGACACCTTGTGACAAAACTGTTAACAAAGGATAGCTACCCGACAAGTTTCTAAAGCTATGTATTTGTGGAAGGCGTGTAGGCCTACTTATATAAGAACCATAGTACATACCTAGAGAGAGAGACAGAAAGAAAAGACGACGATGTGTTCAAAATGGAACTAAAACATGAACACCATCGTTGTAAACAATAAAACCGGCCCCCACGAACTTCGCCTGAAGTTAAACATGGAGGGTCATTAGTTGGCGGCAAAGTTTAACTGTTCCATCCCACGCCTAAACTGCGCCGGGCACTTTTAATGTGAACAGATCTGCCAACGACCGAAACAGGCCTGTGTCCCACCTCCGCCTGCACTAACCAATTGCCCCCCAGCGAACCAAAAATTATCCTAAACACCTCCTCAGACCTTATTAGCGCTGATATTTCATTTCCATATTTTTGAGATCACTCGCGGGGTCGGGCATGTGACAAGAGGCCCCCCGGGGGTCCGCGGGTCCCCCAGACATCGCTGGCCGCTGGTTTACGGGGCCCTCGGCTCCGGCGGCCGGCTGGCAAATTGGATCCTGCGTTCCCCGGCGGGCCTGGTCAGCACCTGTGCTGGGGCGTGACAGACATAGCTAAGGATCCGGCGGCACGGCACTCCCCATCCCCCGGCCACCCTCACTTCCACCGCCCAGCCCCGCCCCGCGTACCACCCTCCCCTGGTGGTGGTAGCAGTGCACCCTCTCCAGTGCTCTAACCTACACACACACACACACACACACACACGCGCGAGCGCCGCCTACTCCCACGCCCCCTTCACACACACACACACACACACCCACCACGCACATGTGCCCACGTGTACCGTACTTAGGGTCGTGGGAACGCGTTGTGGTGCGTGCAGCGACACACGCCAGAGACGCAGGTTTGGGAGGTGAAGAGGTGGTACGAGTACCGGTACCGGTACCGGTAAGTGTACGTGTACGAGTACGTGTACGTGTACGCGGGGCTCCGTAGATGACAGTGTGCATTGTACGTCGCCAACATTCTAGGACGAGATTATGCAGACGCATTGAATGCAGCTCTGTATGTCTTAACCACGTGACCCCCAAACGCGAGCCTATGTAGACTGTGTTGGTTGCAATGGGAACTGTTCCAACGTTTCCCATTGGTTTGAACTGTGCGCATTGCTCATTGCGGTACCAAATTTTCATGCAAGTATCTTTAAGCTAAGATTCCATATATATACACAGTATGCGGTATGCAAATGCGACAAAAATGGAAAAGCATGTAAACGCATGGTGGTGGTTCCATATGTTCAGTTGTGAATAGGAATGCATGGATGGCAAAGTGGATCACTCAATGGACCGATAGGTGCGAATGCGAATGGCATGCAGCATACCCCGTATATGGAATCTTAGCTATTGTCGCAATATTTTTGCTGTTACATGTGTACACATAAAAGTGTTATGCACCTTACATATCACATTTAATGTACATAATCACACACTCTTTCCTTCTTCCTAGCAAATAGTCATATCTTCTCTTTCTCTGTTGTCGAATTGCTGTGATTTATATGCACCTATTTAGAATCTGTATGTTTGGGGATAAATATGTATATATATATATATGTGAGATATAACGTATTATATGAATATAAAGGGGCGGAGCATTCTTGTGATATTTATTTCTCTTTTATTATTCATGCTATTTATTTATTTAACCATACACCGGTTCAGCCGATTTACTGCGTTCCGGGGCCCAATTTGGGCTACACCACCCTGGTCACGCGCCGGTACATACAGTTTGGCGTCACATGAGCCTAAATTTCAAGTATAGAGTAGAGTAGTATAGATTAAAGCCAATACAATACAAAGCAGCCAGCCCTGTCGGATGCACTTAAGGGTTATCCGGCATTGTCGATTGTACCATACATATCCCTGTGCCGAACATATTTCAGAATGAATAAGAAATTTTCTGAATGCGGGGATGTCAGAAGCATATAGCACGAGTTGTACTTTAAGATTTTAAAGTTGAATAGGCAGACGGTTTTCAGTTTCAGTTTTTTAAAGTGTTTTTTTAAGATAAACATATTAAGTTGATTGGTATAATCTACATTCCTTTAGATTCACGAAACTGATTATAAAATGCTTAACTTAGGAGATATTTGAAGTGTAAATATAGTATTAGTAACCTAATTTTGGCTATAGCATGTCAAAACTCTGACCCCATAGGCTTCAGCACTAACATTTTATTTAACATGTTCTAATGAATTGACTTAGCATCCATCCCCGTCTATGCAGCAACATATGTTGCTTTATACGTGCATCAGTATTTGAAGTTCAATATGTGGAATCAAATCCGGACTGGGCCAACTGTATCCGATTTACACCGCTTTGAATCTGACTGGATTTATTTAGTTGATTATACACTTGGATGTTGGCTGTCGAGTTGGAGTTGGGTTAACACTTCACCAGCCAACTATTATTTCCGTAATCACCTCTCCTTAAATTGGCTGCTATTACTATTAGTAGTGGTGTTAATAGTAATAATACTGCCCCTCGTTCCTGGCTAGTAGGAACCACACTGATGTATTGATTAGAGTTGTAAACCATTCGGTGCGGTTAAACCTATGTATTGGTTAGGAAACCTCTAAAAGTATCGTCATACCGGACAGCCACATTACATGTACACCGACATGTTCCTCAGAAACTCCGGCGACAGACAACACAACACAACACAACACAACACAACACGTCTTCCAAATAGGTATTAAGAACACCACCCTCACCCTCCCACTCCCACTCCCACCCGCCCACCACCCCCACCCTCAGAAGACTTCTCCTTTTATCGCTGGGGTCTATGTTGAGAATCTCCTTGACGACATTGGGCCACGTGATCTGTTGCCTTGGGAACCTGATAATAATTACATCTCTTGCGGCGCAATGATCCTCTGTCACCCGGCGCGCCATATTGATGGTCGAGCGGCCCGAAATGGAATCTGGTGGGGCGGGGCGAGGCGGTGCGCAGCGGAGGGGCACACCCCCTTCGGCCGGTGACGGATGGACATGGTTCGGACGGTCATCTCTCTGGTCATCTGGCCGGTCATCCCCTACTCGCCAGTCTCCTCCTCCCTCCAGCTCCTCAGGCCCGCCCCGGCCTATTCAGGGCGTCTTCCCCTCTGCACCCACTGCACTACACCCAACCCCTCCTCCAGCGCCATGGAAACCCCCACATCTCGTCATCACATGACCACCTGACCACATCCTTAAAAGCCGTCTCCATCCAAAAAATAACCGGTGACCCTGTGAACACTACTGCTTTTATTTCACCTCGGACATATTTACCACACCCTACAACCCTCGTGTACACATATTTACCACACCATAGCCACCCACACCCTACAACCCTCTTGTACACATGTTTACCATACCCTAGCAACCCACACTCTAGAACCTTCTTGTACACATAATTATTATACCCTAGGGACCAACACCATATAACCTTCTTGTACACATATTTACTCTACGCTAGCCACCCACACCTTACATGTTACAGCTCTCTCCCTCCATCTCTTTTAGTTCTACACACATTCACCCACACTCAACATACCTCACCCACCATCTCTTCTAGTTCTGTACACATTCAACACCCCTCACCCACCATCTCTTCTACTGTGCTAGATCTGTACACATTCACCGACACTCAACAACCCTCACCCACCATCTCTTCTACTGTGCTAGATCTGTACACATTCACCCACACTCAACAACCCTCACACACCATATCTTCTACTGTGCTAGATCTGTACACCTTCACCCACACTCAACACCCCTCACCCACCCACCATCTCTTCTACTGTGCTAGATCTGGACACATTCACCCACACTCAACAACTCTCACACACCATATCTTCTACTGTGCTAGATCTGTACACCTTCACCCACACTCAACAACCCTCACCCACCATCTCTTCTACTGTGCTAGATCTGTACACATTCACCCACACTCAACACCCCTCACCCACCACCTCTTCTACTGTGCTAGATCTGTGCCCATTCACCGACACTCAACACCCCTCACCCAACATCTCTTCTACTGTGCTAGATATATACACCTTCACCCACACTCAACAACCCTCACCCACCATCTCTTCTACTGTGCTAGATCTGTACACATTCACACACACTCAACAACCCTCACCCACCATCTCTTCTACTGTGCTAGATCTGTACATATTCACCCACACTCAACAACCCCCACACACCACCTCTTCTACTGTGCTAGATCTGTACACATTCACACACACTCAACAACCCTCACCCACCATCTCTTCTACTGTGCTAGATCTGTACACCTTCACCCACACTCAACAACCCTCACCCACCATCTCTTCTACTGTGCTAGATCTGTACACATTCACCCACACTCAACACCCCTCACCCACCATCTCTTCTACTGTGCTAGATCTGTACACATTCACCCACACTCAACACCCCTCACCCACCATCTCTTCTACTGTGCTAGATCTGTACAGCTTCACCCACACTCAACAACCCTCACCCACCATCTCTTCTACTGTGCTAGATCTATACACATTCACCCAGACTCTACACCTCTCACCCACCACCTCTTCTACTGTGCTAGATCTGTGCACATTCAGCCACACTCAACACCCCTCACCCACCATCTCTTCTACTGTGCTAGATCTGTACACATTCACCCACACTCAACACCCCTCACCCACCATCTCTTCTATTGTGCTAGATCTGTACACCTTCACCCACACTCAAAAACCCCCACACACCATCTCTTCTACTGTGCTAGATCTATACACCTTCACCCACACTCAACACCCCTCACCCACCATCTCTTCTACTGTGCTAGATCTGTACACATTCACCCACACTCAACACCCTTTACACACCATTTCTTCTACTGTGCGAGATCTGTACACATTCACCCACACTCAACACCCCTCACACACCATTTCTTCTACTGTGCTAGATCTGTACACATTCACCCACACTCAACACCCCTCACACCATTTCTTCTACGAACACTCACCCAACCCCAGCCACCCACACTCTACACCAGTCGCCCTCTTTCTTCCACAAACTCACCATACACTCATCTTTATATATGACTGGGCGTGGTGGCCAAATCGGTACAGTGCGTGTCTCCCATGCGGGAGATCGGAAGTTTGGTTCCCGATCGAGTCAAACCAATGACTTATAAAAATGAATATTTGTCGATTCCTAGCCTGGCGCTCGACATTAATAGGATAGTGCAAGTACTGGTGAGCTCAGTGTCAGGATACTGTGACTGAGTGGGATATCAGGTCATGGTGCCAGCTGCCTGATTTCCCAGTGGGGCAGCACTATCAAGTTACAAGTCGGTACCCATCCTGACATGACATTGCTAGGATGTAAAACTCCAACAACCAACCAACCATCGGTATCTCATATATGTGGGTATATGTACAATCAGTGACCAGGCGTGGTACAACTGGCATGATTTTCACATCAGTCATGTCTGACCCCCATACCCCACCCGTCAGATGTTATTCACAGGAATTGATCCCTCGGAGCTCTTTGAGGTATATATAACTTGTAAATATGACGTGCATTTGGTGTCAAGTTTTCTAACATGACACTTTATATATACAGTAAATCCCATCTAAATCGACGGACCACAGGACTGACTTTAAATGGTCCATTTAGGGAGGTGGTCAGTTTAAGGAGTTTATTTTATTTTATCATTACAATGATATTGTATGGGCGATCGTTTGTGACCCAACTAAAGTGATCGATGTATGGGAGTGTTCGATCTGTGGAGGGAGTCGGTTAGAGAGGTTTTACTATATGTGAAGTATCATGTGATGTCGCGCGTGGCTCCTCATGGGGTTGTCAATGGAAATCAATATTGATGTATGTGTTTCTCTCTATGTATGTATGTATGTATGTATGTATGTATCTATGTATGTATGTATATTATATAAATTATTCATTATACATTATATATTATAAATTATATTATATATATATATACTATGTGGGACCTGTCCGAATATGACCTTAGCTGTTGCTAGGACGTAAACCCATAAACAAACTACGATGTGATAGGTGCAAACAATGGGGAAGTTTCTTATTTGAATGACACATGTGATTCGCATGATTTGCACATATCAGTAGAACACATGGAACTGCTCACTTAACTCCTATACATTCCACGTGTGGGACGGTCGTACTCTAACTGTATACGGATTGTGCAAACTTCCAAAGTTACCCTTTGCAGCTGACTACACAGTTTCTGGAGTAGTGTTTAATAGTTGTTTGGTACTGCGCGGGCACCTCCCAGGTGTCACCAACTAAATAGAGGCGCCACATTCAGAGCTACCGCCAGTTTTATTTGGTTGGTGTTGTTTTACGTCCTGGCAACATGTAAGATCATATCAGGACGGATATCGACTTGTGACACTGACAGTGTGCACTCGTGGCGAGTTTACAGTGCTGTCCCACTGGGATACCAGGCCGCTGGCTCCATAAGCTGATATCCCATGCAGTCACAGTATCATCATCGTGTGCAAATCAGTCCTTGTTCTATCCTAATAATACCGAGTGGCAGGCTAGGTAGTGACAAGTATCAGTTTTATAAGTCATCGGTTTGACTCAACTGGGATTCGAACTCCCGACCTTCTGCACGGAAAGCCTGCGCTATACCGATTCGGCCACCGTGTCTGGTTACTGCCAGCTGTGTGTTTAGTTGGGCTTCTTAGATTACGACAATGTCAATATCACTGTCACCTTGAACGTCCATTTGGGTGATATATTGGAAGTATCATTCATATAGGGTAAGCATTTTCTTTTAAATATTGTATTATGGTGTGTTATTTTTGGCAGTGAAGTAAGCGAAAATATTTGTAGACGTCACATTGGTAATCCGTGACGTCATGCATGCTTTAGGGTCGGATTCACGAGTGTGGTTTTACCTCTGAGCAGGACGAGCACTGACTTCTAACTAGTTACAGTGGACACGCGTAACACATAACAGCTTTATAATGTTGCATTTGTGAGATACAATGCCACTGGCACCATGATGTAATACCCCACTCAGTCAGCTCATCCAACTGATACAAACCCAAACAACCCTTGCCTTATGGTAGTACTAGTAATGCCGAACACATGGCAATTTAGGTAGTGATGGGTACCAATGTTGGTAAATATCGTTTGACACAGCCGGGGCTCATACCCACGACCTCTCACACGGGAAGCGGGCGGTCTATACTCACTGATCCATCAGCGGCCACTCTGGAAATGTGGACCAAGCATATCTTTTACCAAAAAAAAAGTATAAATTACCCCCCAACAAGGCATGCGTTGATGAATTGGTGGGATCTCCGCTGGGCAGTTTATTAAACAGGGCAGGTTTCGTCTGCGGGGCTGAGGGATCAAAGTCCATGTCCTCGCGCGTTCAACTTACTAACAATTCAACACCAGAATATTCGCCGATAGCAATGTTAATGAAACAAACAATACCAGGCACAGCACATATCCAGGCCATCGCCCAGCCGAATGAGTTATTCCAGTTTATTCCATGTTACCTTTTAGGATCTCTGCTTAGTTTCTTTATTGTTTGTGAGGTTTTTTTCCTGAGAAATATGGAGATGAATTGTTAGCAGACCTGGTGTATTGATCCGTCCCATGATCTACGCCCATCCCCGGCCAGAGAATGGCACCCTGCAGGCCCAGCTTTACCGCATCATTTCATCCCTGTAAACGATTCTATGGATCTTCTGGCGCTGTCACCGCGGTAACGGACCTGTGGAGGGCTTACCCTGGTGTGGTTGTGGTTGTGGTGGCGGTGTGGTGGTGGTGGGAATGAGAGAGGTCTGTGAAGATATGTGATCATAATCGGCTTTGACACCCGGTTTGCTGTGTGGGATTCTGCATGCATTCTGTACCTACTCATTTTGTCAAAGTTGTATCTTGTTTATATATATATATATATATATATATATATATATATATATATATATATAACGTGTGTGTATGTGATGTGTAACGAAGTATACGAGTATAAATGCAAGTGGAACATATTCTGTATATATATTTTCCTCCTTGGCGCATTGGTGCCCCCCCCCCCCCCCATTGGTGGGCTGTCCTCGTGCCACACACACTGGAGGAATTTGTATATATATCATTAAATAAGGGCTCACTGAAAGAACATGATATTAGTATTATTACTGCCCAATAAATTGATGGGTGTGCGACTACGTGGGGAAGATCTAACAATGTGAGAGAGTATCAACAAATGTTATGAAAAAAATAAACCAAGCAGAAATAGGAAGCTATGTAAATATCGAGAGGATGTGGACAGGTGTAGTGGAACCCGGGGTTCAGTACGATGCCAATATTACTGAGCCAATCATGCAGACTCCTCAGTGGATGTGACTTGTGTTGGAGAATGGGGGGAACACAGGGGGGGGGGGGTGCTGGTGTTTTGACCACAGTGTTGGCGTTAATTACGCTAAGTTCTGATAGGACCGCGGGGCCCTGCCCATACCCCTGCCCCCTTCACCCTACACCCCCCACCTACCCGCCTCGCCGGGGGGCGTGACCGGCCGGGACGCCCTGATCCTGATCTACTTCCGGCGCTTGGGGCAGTCGTCGTCGGCGTGATGTGCGACCCGGCGCGTCCGGCGCCGCGCGCACACTGAAGTGCCATTCTGCGTCGCGCCGTGACCCAGGGCGGGCGGCACGAGGCGGAGTGGGGCGGGGCGCGTGCGAGAGGGGGTCGGGGGGTGGACCGGCGCAGGGGCGGGGCCGGGCGCCCGGCCACCGGAAGACAAATGATGCAGGCCCGAGGACCCCGCGGGTGCCACCTCAATATCCCCCGAATTCCCGGCAGCGCTCGGCGGGGGTGAGCCGTCTTGCCTTGACCAGGGAGGAGTGTGAAAATGTGGAAGCGTGGGAAACTGAGTTGGGTGTGAGAGTGGGAAGGGAGGAGGGGGCATGGGATACAAGCGGGGATTTAGAGGGACGTGGGTCATTACCCTATTACTACCGCGTCTTGATCATTTATAATATATTATATATATACAGTAAAACCTCTCTAACCGACCACCTCCACAGATCGACCACTCCCCTCTATCAATCGCTTTATTTGGGTCCCAACAATACCATTGTAACCATATTCTAACTCCATAAACCGACCACCTCCCTAAATGGACCACTTTAAGTCGGTCCCAAGGTCGGTCGATTTAGAGAGGTTTTACTGTATGTATATATATATATAATATTAATACATATGTTTGTGTGTGGAAGTACTTATGCATAAATAATAGGTAGGGTTTTGGAGTTTTATGTCCTGGCAACATTTAAGGTCATATCACGACGGGGTGGGGGGGTCGAATGTTGCAAAGATCTGCAACATTAGGATGTGTCTGTTTGCAGAACCATGTACATATTATATCTATAGAAAGAGGGCTGAACCAGTGCGGACAAACCCATAATCTAAGCAGGACAAACAAGCGCCGACCCGCACCCCAATAAACGAAACCCGGCGCAAACACTGCCAAGTCGGAGTCGGCCGTCGCGTCGGCCGCCATCTGCCGACCGCTTGATAATGTTGGCGCCCATTGATTACACATCCTGTAGGGAGGCAAGGGACGCGGGGCGGGGAATGCCGGGGGAGCCGGGGGAACAAGCAGAAGCCGGGCGCTTCATGAGTATATATGACACTGGTCACGCCTAATCTCGCGCCGCCAAGAGCTAAGAATTGTTCGTGCCATGCGAGTACGGCCCGCCTGGGTCTCTGTGCTGTCACCGGGCTGATGGGCACGCGTCCCGCCCGATTGAGCGGGGACCATCGCCGCGCCCCCGGAGACCGGCGCCGACAGGGCCGAGCAGCTCTCGAGCAACTCCCGAGCTGCTCCGAGAGCACCGTCGTCGTTAGGGAAAGGGCGCGCCACACACGACTATCTAATCACCCCGACACGTAATGCTTAATAGCTGCGGTCGGGGAGGAGCCGACGTCAGGGGACGGCGGGAGAAGCCCGCGGAACCCGTCTCACTTAGGGACGACTCGGCGCCACTTTCGACCGCCTTCGTTACGTTAGCCCTCTTTGATGATGAAAGTTTGGGGAAACGCGGAACTTTTCAATTTAGATTGAGTTCCTGTGCCACCTCCACTCTACCCTAAAATGACGCACGTGGGTTATATATATATTCTCGATGTCGGACATCCGGGCACTTTTTACGCTCACAACGCTCGAAGGGTAAAACAAATGCCACTGTCATAGAGACAATATTAAAACTACCCTAACTTTCACAGTAATTTGTGATTCTTGGTGCTTTGAAAGCAAATTTCTCTTGTTTCTATTAAATAGTTCAGATCTTTCTCTACAATTTCACATTCAGCTTTTTTTTTATCAGCCAATTGGAAGTTCTTGAATCTATTTTGCGAAAATAGTTTTTGAGGCCATGATCTGGTAAGGCTGGGGCACTGACACTCAGAATATCCCAACTTTCACTATTATCTCTGTTTTTAATACTTTCAGAGTAAATTGCTCTTAGGTTACATTAAATACTTCAGATCTTCCTCTTCAATCGTGCATTAAGATATTTTTAATCGATCCAATGAAAGCTTTACAATTTATTTAGCAAAATTAAATGCTCCGCATAGACATATCATTGCTGCAGCACACATCACTGCGGTATTTTACCCTTTCCGGGCTAGTTTCCGGGGTTGTGACGTCATGCCGATATCGAGAATATATATATATATATATATATATATATATATATATATATGCATAGCGGTCATTGTAGCAGGTTACAGCCGCTTACATGTGTCCAATGTATAGGTTTGTTAACTTGCGCATGGGCGTATGTTCCAATGCATCAATGTTGTATGGTCACAAAAAGTGAATTCGTGGTTATATGAAATATATGAAATATTTGAAATATGTGAAATATGTGAAATAGGTGAAATAGATCAAATATATAAAGTAGATCAAGTATATCAAATATATTAAATAATCAAATATATATACAGTAATGACCCAGTGTGAGCTGCTCGTCACAGTTAACTACCACTACGCTTGTACCGTATCGCTATAATATCTTCCACATGTAGCTCCCTCAACTATCCCACACATGCTCCTCCAGCCCCCACTCTCCTCCTACCTCCCTGTAACATCATCACCAGGAGATGTGTTATTCTAAGATCTCCCTTCGCATTCCTACGACACACCTCTACTGGTCAGTCTCCAATCGCATGCCCAGTTGCTGGCACGGACAGTGCTGGGAGAGTGGAGGCGACGGTGGCGCTACATGACGCTGCCCCCGTCATGCATTGCGGTCAGTAATCTCCCCCACATGTCCTTCCCCTGACTGCGCCCTTTTCTCCACCCCCCCTCGTCCCCACCCAGACACCCCCCCCCCTCGTCCCCACCCAGACCCCCCCCCCCCTCCACCCACACCTCCATAACTCAGCCTCCCCAAATGGCCTCCAACATGACGCTTATGGAGCGGGATGAAGATTACAACGGCGATTACCGTGTATGACACTGCCGGGCTGATCACCGGGCACCCCCAACTTCCGGGCGGTGTCAATACGAATACTATCCCCAATTATTTTCTTTGGCTGTTTTCGCCAGTTTCCGGCGCCTGCGAGTGGGAAGAAGGCCCGAGAAGTTGGTCGTTGCAGACGACGAGGAGGGACAATCGGTGGACATTTTGGCGGGAAACGTGAGACAAATTGGGCTTGATGGGCAGACGACTTTCGGCCAGCTCGTCTCCTGTGATCACCGCTAGGGGGCGCCGCGGAGCAATCATGCCGGCGTGTCCTGACCGAACACCGGGGACTGCCGCCTTAATTCACTTCACAATCCATTACGGCGATCTCGCAAATGAACAAATGCCACCTTTCCCTCTTTTCAAGACGCATTAGCCTGATGTATTAGATTCGGAGTTACCATGGTTATATCTAACCTTAGTGTGACATTTATGTATGCCATACCTTTTAATGCTTAAGCTATTTCGAATTGCTTTCTTTGCACCTTAAGGATATCATGCTTGGTAAATCGTCAGTTGATTCTGCACTATCCGCGTCATTCTTTGAATGTAAAACTAGAAGTTTTGTACCTAACAGGGTTCATACAAAGAGTTGCCCCCCCCCCCCATATTCAAGAATACACCGTAACATTTGATACCAAAGTTTTAATTTGTTTAAATCTACTCAAACGTATGTAATGTTGGGAAAACAATTTCACATGGGAGACTGACAGGAATTTGTCCCCAAAAAATTCATCTCAAATATCATGTGGCATCCAATAATTAGGGGTTATACAAAAGGTTGGCCGCCAGATTCAAGAACATTCAGTTAAATGCATGAACATTTGAGGGTATTCGAACCAATCTAAATCTAAATTTAAAAACTGTTGGTGATGCGGGTGAACTCTGGTAGCGACACTATTGAGATTCGCACCTTTAATGTGTCCACCTCTCCACTGAACCGTCAATTCTCCACCACTGTCACCTCGCGCATTGCCGACCACGCAGGAAATGACACTGCATCGCCCACTTCCGGTACCTCTCGACCGCTATCCGCCGCCGTCACCAGGGGCAACGGAGAGGTGGCGGAGGAGGGAGCGAGGGGGGGGGCGCCACCAATGGCCATCAAAGGCACTATCGTGGCGACTTGGAGGGGTAAGGGATTGGTGGTTGGAAGGGAGGCACCCCTGAGAGTCGGGACAACGACCAACATACTTGCCTTAAATAAGCTCTCCATCCCCTCCAGAACGCCAGCGGCTGGCCCCTTATCTGCGCTCCATACTACACGCGCCCGGGGAGGAAGGAGGGCGGACAAAGATGCATGGCGTCGGCATGGGAATGTGTATGGGGAGGGTTGGGGTGTGGGGGGAGGGGGTGGGGGGAGGTCCACACCAAAGGAAAGGGAGAAGAAAGCAGCTTAGCGAGGACTGGAAGTGGCCGGGAGGGTTTGTTTTTGATCACAAGGAGTCTGATCACATCGGAGCGGGGATTTAAACATTTTCGGCATCCAGGGGGGCCCTGCGGATATGACCACCGGAAACAGGCGACACGTACGTCGCGTGCGCAAGCGCGATGTGAGCTGTAAGCTGCTCCTTCCGGTCCGACCCTCCCCCGGGTCTCGCTTAAGTCGGCTCGGCGCGCCGCCAATCGGCAAATGACACCGACGTGGGGGGTCGTACTGGCGCGGCGCTGTAATTGGGATACTTTGCGGCGACAGTGACGGTGTCACCCTTAGCGCTCCTCCAGCACCCACACAGGATCAGCAGGCGTCACGGTGTAAGCGGCGGCCAATCTCAGCGAACAGACGACCTTTTAGTGGTTCAGACTGCGGCCGCCAGGGGGAGAGCTGTGTCGTGCGCGTGGTCACCAATGGCGTTAAGAAGACAGACGCTCATTTTGTTGTAAAGAACCTGTTCTTCTGTTCTTTACAACTCCACCCCCTGGTCCCTTTATCCGCTAATGGAGGCCCGTCACGGCAACAAGCACCACATGGAAAATCTATTTATTGTAGGAGGAGATGCGATTTTGTAAGGCAGTGCTAGGAACAGAAATAAGCATACATGTGGGACAACGGTATGTGGACACCGTAAGAAGTAAGAAGAAATACAATAAACTGGTGTCTGTGCCTTTGTTATTTATGTTATTTATGTATTATGCTGGTAGAAAGGTGTGGAAGGGAATTGCTTGTTTATAATATAACGGTGCTCTATTATGCCTCCTTGACCTCATACATGTGACTGGTAGCGCCACCACTGGCTCTCCTCATCCCTAACGGACATGGCATAATGTCAGTTACATCGGAGCATTTATACTCATCTCACTGTATTCTTGTCTTGTGTTCTTTGCACTGTAGCTTCCCCTTTATATTCATATAAGCTGTTTGATTATATCGGACATGTGTAATATATACTTCATTATGTGAATATAACTGACCAATATTTATTCAATATATTTGTATTTCCAATAATACACCATTTGTCCATATATTAATTACTAAGTTGCACCTGACAGAACTTGCCTACAGATGGCACTACCTGTGCCTGCCATTAACTGCACTTCCTTTCCTCACAGCGCGGTGGCCGAATCCATAGAGAGCGGGCCTCACATCTGGGAGATCAGAACTTGAATTCCCGTTTGAGTCAAACCAATGACTTAAAAATAAAACTGATACTTGTCATGTCCTAGCCTGGTGTTCATCATTAATCGGATAGGGCAAGGACTGGTTAGCTCAGTGTCAGGATAATGTGATTGAGTAGGACATAGTGCTGGTGGCCTGATTTCCCAGTGGGGCAGCACTATCAAGTCACCAGGAGTGCTCACTGTCACAAGTCGGTGCTTGTCCTACTATGACCTTAGATGTTGCCAGGACGTAAAACTCCAATAACTAACCAACGAATTCCTCACATTAGAGCTTCTCCGTGCAACTGAATTGCGAGGTTGCGTTTTTCGTTGAAATTGAGTAAGACCTTCTGTGTTATCAATTTCCTTGTCGTCTGCTCATATTCTGTCCTCTCAGACCGGTGGTCTTCTAGTACAAACTCTACAGAACACGTGGATTGTGGCTTTGTACTACAAGTTGTAGACGCCGGCACTACCAGTACTGCTGTGCACACCATTCACGTGTGCGAAACAGCTAACTCTATTTGGCCAATGGATTCAAGCAGAGAGAAGAGAGGAGGCAGGCAGAAAGAGCGGGCGGAAGTAGCCTCTCTGATTCAACAGGGCCCATTACTTAAACGCTGGCGCCACTTCCACGCGTCCCTCCCTCCATTTGTCACATCAAAGCAGACGACAAGGACTCGGAGCAGACGACAAAGACTGAAGCCTCCAATCTGTAAAGGCGCAGAGCCGCCCACCACGCCACCTAGTGGCGAGCGGCCGCCTTTATCCGAGGCTTGGAGGACATGGTCGGTGGAGGGCGCTGGTCGAGCTGAGTGACTGCTGATCGAATGTCGTCTGGGCAGTCCAGAAGCAAATCACATTGTCACGGGGAGAGGAGGGAAAAGGCGGGGGGAGGCGGTGAAGGTGTTTTACATATGATCACATTGCGGGGCATTGTGCGGCTATACTGGGAATATAGATTCGGCGTGCGGTTCTCCAACAGTGGCCACAGTGCACATCAACACTCCAACAGGGGCAGTGTGTACTGGTACTGTACTGCTTAGTTTGGTGATTAATGAATGCAGCGTATATCTTCAACCAAAATGCAATTCTTAATGAATGTCTTCTTAGGTTCAACCGCTATTGTAAACATATCAACGTTCCCTTTAATAAAATATCAAATTCTATTGCAAAATACCTAATCAAATTAATGGTATATATAATAAATGTGACATTGGATCGCCCTGAATGATATCCTTTTTGGTAATTTGGCTATGGCTGGTATGTATAAATATATATGGGTCAGCCTCACGAAAATGGGCCAATTGGAGGAAGTTGTCGGCGTCGAGCATTCGATGTCGACATCGAACGGTATAATTATAGTTTAGCATTGACATAGGTGTTGGAAAGTCCTTCAATTTATCCAGAATGTAAAGGTAGAGAAAATACAATAAACTTATTTGTTTCTAGGATAATTTAATATAAAACAAAGAAATGCACAACACTTTAAGAATTGCGACACCGACATGTGGTAAAGTTGTTGGCGTCGAGCATTGGATGTCGGCGTCAAACGCCATAATTATAGTTTAGCTTTGACAGAAGTGTTGCAAAGTCCTTAAATTTATCCTGAATGTAAAGGTCGAGAAAATACAACAACCTTATTTGTTTCCAGGATAATTTAATATAAAACAAAGAAATGCACTACACTTTAAGAATTGCGATGCCGACATCGTAAATTTACCACCGATTGGCCCATTTTCGTGAGGCTGACTCATATATATATATATATTTATATATATATATATATCCCGTAGTGTACATTCTGACGAAGGAGAGAAAAGGACGCACATAGTTTAAGATCAGGAACTACATAGAGTCCAATGGATATTGTTCAGTGAGAGAATAACTGCCAGGAGTGTGGTATGTCCTTTGTTTATACTTCCATAATTCATTATATTCATAATGTAATGTACAGGCATTGTGTTACATAGGTCCTTCTCATGTTCCAATATTCTCAGATGTACATAGTGAGATTGGAAGAAGGAGAAAATGGCATGAACTATAACTGAACATACATTAAAAGAAAACAACAACAAAACCCAAATGCAAAGCGAGTTGCTACCGAGCAGTGTCGCAAAGACGTGGAATGTGAGCAGTCTTGCTTGTAACAAATCTCATTGCAGGCCTACCTGTCGGGTCAGTCCCACCGCCTCACTCCCTCACTGTGCTCTCTCTACCTCAGTCCCCACAGACAGAACATCGACGGTCATGCAGACACTCGCACCATCTGTTAGCAATTTACATACAGCTACACAGACATGATTGGTCGTAAAAGCAGGGTTAGTGAGTGAGATGCCCCGGATGCTTGTGGGCATGTAGCCTGGCACGAGGTGGAGGCACACAGATGGGGTGAGAACGAAGGAAGAAAGAAAGAAAGAAAGAAAGGAAGAAAGTAGAGCAGTCATATGGATCCCTCCTTCACCCCGGACTCCCACACCTCTTCAACGCTCTGTTGCCCCCCCCCCCCCACCCCACCCCCACCTCACCCCCATCAAGCCCCATCCCTCTACACCACCTCACAACCTTGGTATAGTACACACAGGAGCTCTGTCAGCTGTGTGTGGCTTCTCTTCCAATAAATCTTGTGGTTGTACACACCCAGTACTATTTACTCAGTCTGTTTCCAACTAGGAGTGAATACGGCCCTGTTTACCGATAAAAAGGCAATCCAGATTAGCTAGATGTGCGCCGAAGGTTTCCCCGTAGTAAGTTAAGTTGTACCGCTTAATGCTTTCAATGTAAAATAATATATTTTTTAATACAAGCAAGTATTTGTGAGCTGGGTCCATATTAAACACCTTCGCTTAGAATGCGTCAAACCTAAATGAATTGAATCATGGTTTGCAGAGCTCTTATAAGGTATCTTTCTCAAGTTAGGATCCGATTTAGTATATATTCTATTTTGCAAAGCTTGTGGACATTTTTGTTTTCATTAAAATTGAAAGAAAATATTTTCTAAATAATTGCCAGTTCAAGTGATAACGAGGAATACGGTACCGTGTTGAAGACGATTCTCGCTAGGTGTCGGCAGTGCAATAAATGTAATTGCTTTGGGTTTGGAGTTATGTGGTTTTACATTCTAGCAACATGTAATGTTACATCAGATTGGGTACCGACCTGTGACTGTGTGAAGCCTACTGAGAGCGAACATACAATTGCCCAACCCACCTCACGCTGTCGCTGGCATCATGAACCAATATCCTACTCAGTCAGACTATTCGGACACTGAGCTAACCGGTGCTTGATACTGACAACTAGAAACGTTGCAAGTATTTTTTATTTGACTCGATCAAGAATCAAACCAACCACCCCGCCCATGTGATGCAGGAACACTACCCTACGTACTGAGCCATCCCGTCCTGCGCCCCTAATGAAACTAGATCTCCAAACCTCAGTGGAATTGCCTGGAATATTACTGGAATATTACCTGGAATTTTACTAGAATATTGCCTGGAATTGCTGGGAATATTGCCTGGAATTGCTTGGAATATTACTGGAATATCTCCTGAAATTTTACTCCAAGCTGAGAAAGGGACATTCTGCCTCTGGCAATGCTAACGGTGAAGCTACCCCTGCTAGGATGGGTGCTCGGGTGCTCGGACAAACTACCCTGTCCCGTGTGTGATTTTGCTTTTAACAAGTAGCCTAACATCTACCTACAGTACCACTCCAGTTACTCCTCCATCCCTAGTCGCCTCTCGCGTACTACTACTAGTAGGCTAATCACTGCCCTGCCAAAACATTTATATTTTCGCCAGGAGAAATATTCCCTGCGTTCATACAACAATAATTCTTTTTACAATTAACAAACACAATTAGAGGTATAGATATATGCACATAATATATATATATACATTATATATATATATATATATATAATATAAGTACACATGCCCACACACATGCCATATATAATATAAGTACACATGCCCACACACTCGTTATTTTGTAACTATAAATATAGTATAATTAGCTGCTCCATCCGAGGGCATTAATTGTTAACTTAGGAAAATCACATGTGCTGGGCGTGAGAAGGGGGAAAATTTACCATTTTTAATGGGAAGGTTCTGGTACTATAGAGGCTATGGGGATGTGTGGGGTCGGACATCAGATAGACTACCGTCCACACGAAGGCCCCGGCGTGCTTTTTGCTGGTGTTTTTCAGGTTGTAGTTGAGATTGATGGGGCCTCGTTTTTAACAACGCACCTGTCCTGCATACCTGGCTGTCTGAGGCCACTCACCGTACGGTGTCTTTCCACTATATGTATATATATACACATATATGTATGCACATTATGTATACACATATCTGTGTGAATGCTGTGTAAATGGGGGTTATGCAACTCTTATCGCTGACATAAAATTGTTGTTTAATAAGTATATCCAATACATGTATGTAAAGGGGCTGTCACATTACGGCGTATGGCAGGAGCGTATTGAAAACCTACGTACGCCATCGGGTGCCACTTTCGGGTGTGTTTGAGCGTATGAGGAGCGTATGAAGAGCGTATGCGTAGCGTATGCGTAGCGTATGGGGAGCGTATGGGAGCGTGCTGTGACATTTTTTGACAGTATGGGCCATAGCCCTCATAGGTCGTTTTTTTTAGCATCACAAAAAATTTGGACGGACGGATTTATGAGCGTATGCCTCTCGCTCACATCGCCGGCTCTGGCGGCGTATGGTAGCGTATGGGTTGTGGTGGTGGTTGTCCGTAATGTGACAGCGCCTTAAACAACGGTTAAGTTATAAATCATGACACACTAGGCATTTCACGTGGAAGTATTTGACATCTGATTATATATCCTGTACCTGATGAAGCAAGAACACAGCTAGGTATCATTTCTAGTATACCTGTCTACTAGAACAAACTTTTGTTTTTTATTAATCAATACACATACAGATTTGGGTGACTAGATTGGGATATGACTAGAGTGGGATGTGTATTTAATAGTGTTGAAAACCAAAATTCGATATTCACTTAAAATCTCATTCTCAAAGTTAATGAGTGAATCAACAGCTAAGTTACATATGTGGGATGAAATTTAGGTCAGTGCTTTGGTCTCATTGGATGCTTTCAACGGATTATGTTACCAATGTAACAAAACAATGATCAATCTGTATAAAATGTACTGGGTGATATATGTATATATAACACATATATAACCAAATTAACATATATATATATAATATATATATATATATATATATATATGTATATATATATATAACATATACCTATATATTTTCACCTTAGCTGCAATGAAGCCAACAGTGCAACTTGTGGCGGCAGTTCCACCCATATACGAGTTTTCAAACACTGCAGTCACTCAACCCGGCGTGTGAGCGTATGCTGAGCAGCTCGGAGCCGACCAAGTGCGAAGCTCCCGAAGAATACAACTGGGGAAGCTTATATTATGTATGATGCGAGCTGCTCAGAGCAGTTCCCCGGGACCCAAGGGGGGCTAGGCCGGACGAGCACCTAAGCTCACCCCGTGTCCCAGACCGGAAAGACCGTCTCCTGGGTGCACACCCACGGCCTCCAGGCCCCTCCTCCCGGCGGGACTAAGCGCACACCAGCACCGACCACCTAATGGGTTGACAGTCCAGGGGTCACTCGCCGACGGGCCGCCCGGGGATCCAACCGCAGCATTATAACATTTTCCAGTGGTGTTTCATAAAAACATGTGTTTACTTTCCATTTGGTAAACTGCCCCCTGGAGGTAGAATGAGGGTTGTTTTTAACGGGGTGTCAACGCCCGCTCCTCCCCCCCTCCCCCCTCCTCCGCGGCTGTGCGGTGCCTGTGAGCCCGTCGGGCGGTGTGGTGTGATGTGGTTGTTTCCCCTCCTTACCATACGCTGCATACCCCCTCCACTCCCACTCTCCATCACATGCCAGCCTATGCTACATCTCGCATGCATCACGCCGCGCTCACAATAGGTGATCAACTCTGTACACATACGTGAATTTGAACCAACACGTCATCAGCATACATGTATTCAACCTATATCGAAGCTTCACGCTGTTTGGTACACCACCCTTGTAATGTGTCCAGCCAAGCAGTCAGCCACAACCACCACCACCATACACACCAACAACAATATCAACAACACCTCAAACCCCAATGTAGAAAACACAACCAGTTTCGCTTTGTTCCTGGAAAAGAACGCCTCTGGCCTAAATTTGCATGAAAACAAACCGACATCTGCATATCCTGGCAATTTATCTATCCATAGTTGGCGCTCATATGCCTATGAAGGTATGAGTATGAGTGCCCGCGACAATGCATATATATATGCATACTTCACGCCCACCCCCGCAAACCCCCATATACTGTTCAATGCAATGGTAGGAGGGGAGGAGAGGGGAATTTGCAAACCAGTCACGTGAGTGTTCGGCTACTAGAAGAGTCCGGCGGGGCTAAAGAGACCTGGTGGTCGGGTGCGGTGTTTCCCCCGGGGACAGGCTGGGGACATATGACATAGCGGGATATCATACACACGCCATCAGAGGCCTCTGCACGCGGTCCCGCCGGCTCCAGTGGGACAATTAGCCGGCGGCGCTCGGGGCCATTACCGGGCGCCCGATCGCAGTGTCTTTGCTTATCGGTATGCCCATTATGGGACGTGCGATAAGGCCATAAGTGATCTGAAATTAATTCATGCGCGGGGCGTGGGAGGCGGGGGGTCCACTGGCGCACCGCCGATATGATAACCACCGCCGTCCCAGCGCGCACGCGCCCGCGTCTGCTTAGCGCCGGCCGCGCCCTCTGGTGGGAATTCCGGAAACTAATTACTGCGGGCGCTGCGCCGAACTGGGTTTGTGCCACTTCCGGGCAGCGGCGTTCTAACGCCATGAGTATGCGCGACGCGGCGTGCGCAGTAACTAAACTCGGTGGAGCTAGTGTGTGAGGGTGTGCGAGTGTGTGTGGGTGGGTGCGGGAGCTTGGAGGTGTGCTGGAGAAGGGCGCTATAGAGGTAGCAAAGCAGAGTGGCCGGACAATACTTTTTGTTTTGTTTTTGGTTCTAGCATCTTTTGATATATAAGGGCCCCGGGGATCGTGGGGGCTCCATGATTCATTCCCGGGGTGCAGCGCGCCACCGCCGCTCCTAGTTTGTCCTCTCGCCGCCAGGGCCCATCCGTAACCGGGAAGTACTCCCCAGCGTTAACATGGTGAGCCCCACGATGCTGCCGGACATTGTGACAAATTGGGAACGAGGCCGACCTGGCGGTGACAGCGGGCGGCGGCCAAATTGTTTTGTGTGGGAAAGGGCGGGTCGGCGTTAAATGAGTGAATGACCGCCGAGGCCCACCGCCTGCGACGACCAGCAGTGGCTCAAGTTGAAAGTTGGGCGCCACCCCTCCCTCCCAGTGCAGTGTCTCATTTGTTGTTGTTCAGTCGGATTTCAAAAGGCCCCCTCCTGTACCTCCAGTCTGTGTAGGCATACAGTGCAAAAGTTTCACTGACTGAACGGGGTTTTCTATGCTGGTAGCATTTGAGTTGTCGTCACGATCTGCACTGACCTGTGAGTGTGACTGCCCACTCCTGGCCCTGTGATAGTAGTTTTCGCTGGAGTGGAATATGATGCCGCTGGCACCATGATTCGATTTAATCCCCAGTCAGTGATATTATTAGATCAAATCAATTAGTAATGCTGAGCACCAGGGATCGTTTGATTCGACCGGGGATCGAAACCTGCATCATCCTGTCCGACAGCGACCAGAGTGTCATGGCTGCGATCGATTCGTGCGCATCTTTCCACTTCCAGGCGGTAGTGTTCTAGCTGAATCTTTGCATGAACTCCCGGTGTGTGTGTGGGGGGGGGGGGGGGGCCCGGGGTAAGTAGCACTAACAGCCCGCGCTCCCTCCCCCGCCCCCTGTTATCTAGTGGTGTAAGACGGTGTGAAGTGCCTCTTCCCCCACCCGAACCTAACGATTGGCCTATAACTTATACTTATAGTTATAGGCAACTTATTATTACTTATACTAAGTATAATTCTAGAAGCATACATGCAATGAGCATTGACTTCTCTACATCGAAACAGACTTGAATATTAAAGCTGCATAGTCCGATGAAAACATAACATTTTCAAAACCAAAGCAATTATCTAGATTTGATTCTACATATCTAACTTAGATGCTGGTGCACTTATTAAACATTTGTCATCACATATAAGGGGATACTGAGTCAATTAATATAACCTGTTACTTCAGAAGCCTATGGTGATAGAGTTTGGCAAGCTTGCCAAAATTAATTGGGCATATTTCCATTTCCAATATCTCAAAAGTTAGCGATTTAAAATAAATGTTACTTCAAATTAAAGTAAGGTAGATTATAATGAACAACCTAATAATTAATATGTTTATCTCAGAAAATGAGAGAAACTCAAAACCATTGGACTATGCCACTTTAATGTATCTGCATTCCCTCAGCCTACCTACTGCACACTAAGTAATAGTGGAATGAAATACATGTACACTATAGTCAGCAACATGTGGATAGCGGGGGTAACTAACTGCTATGCCACTCGGCAAAGGAAATAAGCTGGGTACGATACATATATTATGTGTATATTGTTTTAGCGGACCAGAGCGAAGAACCTCTACTTCATACGATGTGACCTGATGATTCGCCCCGCCCGGCCAAACCCTAACACACACGGGGACGTTGTGAACCCTACTGGCACGCAGCCCGCCACGCGCGTATGATCACCCCTCACCACACACACACACACACATATACACGCACCCACGCCGACAGACACACAGGCTCCACCACAAGTCGCCCGGGCCTCTTCGGCACCAAAAAATAATGAGGCACCTTTATCAATTAATGAACACATTTACAGTCTACCAAACATACACCTTCTGTCGGTTTATGCAACATGATTGTGTTCTGAACTGCAGAGCGACTTAAACAAAAATCTCGCTTTATTTAAATATTATTAAGACACTCTTTTCGCGATTTTCGGCCGGCGATTTGTTCCTGTTAAAACAGGCGAGGCAGGCGACTTGTCCTGATGGATTGCTATTGATGTCGAAGGGGTCTGGCCGCGGCCAAATCACAGCACTTACGGCGTCGGAATCTGCCACATCCGGGCCACAAAGTGTTACCATGGCAATTGTCACATGACGGCGCCGTGTCCGTGCCGGCGCCGGTGCCTGTGGCTGTGCTGGACGGGGCGGGGGTGGGGCTGGGACTGGGACTGGGGATGGGTAGAATATGGGGGTGACGGCGTAACAACGAGGTTCGGTGGAGTGAGATGGGGCAGCCAATGCGTGTTGGGGACGGGCGAGGGGGGGGGGGGGGGGAGAGGGAGCGGTGGGGACGGCTGGGGTGAGGTGGCGGTGGGGTGAGGCCGAGCGCGTGCTGGTGTAGCTATATGAGACCACACGCGGTGTGCATGACGCGTGCCCACAGTACACGCGGCGGACAGTGAACTCTGGTGCCGATGGGTAATAAGGAGGCGAAGCCGGCGGTCGGTCGGTACATAGGCGGGCTGGCGGGCGCAGCCTGCCCGGGGCCAGGCGGTCGGTGTCGCGCTTGAAATCCGCCGACAGTATGAGGAAATCAATCTTAACCCACGGACGCTGGAGGACGCTAGAGGGCATCAGCGAGGTCGCGGCCCAGTGGTCCGGGGAGGGTGGGAGGGTGGGTGAGGGAGGTGCACAACTCCACCACGTCATCCCGGAGTGACCCCAGCCCCTGTTGAAGGCGACCTGGGGGCGCGTGGGCGCGTGCGTGTGTGTGTATCTGAGGCGGGGTGGGGGGGGGGGGGTGCCGGAGGCTGGCGCCCGGTCCGTTATTCCAAGCGAGAAACGAGCATACTGAAGCAGCCAGGCACTGGCCGTGAGTGCACTGTGGGAAGGGGACGTAGAGGAAGCCAGTTGGGAGGTGTGGGGCGCGGGGAGGGGGGAGGGGGGAAGGGGGTGCCGGGATGGGGGAGCCATGGAGCAGATCAAGGGTGCGCCAATGGGAGCTTTGTGTGGGCCGGCGGTGGTCGACAGGGTTGTGACCGGCATGCCGCGGCACGATGCGAAGTGGACAAGCCCCTGCCTCTCCACCCCCCCCCCCACCTCACCCACAACCCTCCCCACCGCAATGTCCCCGTGCGGGGCTTCCTTTCACACCCACCCACGGCGCTAGCGGCCGTGCAAAGGGGCGGCCAGGCGGAAGGATGGCACCACTCCGGGCGTCGTGTTTACATGGGTAGTGACCGCAGGTAATGGCCAGTGTCGCACGCAGACTGACCGGTGACCACTCCCAGGGATGAGCCGGGAGACGAAGGCCATCACCGCCGCCGCCAGTGATGGGGCCCCGGCCGGTCACGTAAGCGTCATTATCCCTGTCGGTGAATATGACGCCCGCAAGTGGCCGGGCATCGAAATATTACTTGCTTCTGTTATTTAAATATACCAGGATGTTGTGAACCAATTTCACCCATAATTCTTTTTAATCTAGGTTGTTATTCATCATATGTAAATATAGTTATTAATAATATTAATACTAGCAACAGTTACTAGACATTAGTTGCTCCTCTACTGAGTACCTCTCACTTTCTCCGTCGCCGTACATAAACACGGCAGTACGGTCACTCCCCCCTCCCTCCCCAGTTCCGAGCCCTTCCGCTACGCACTCCTATGCTTCCCGTCGTTCTCGCTGACAACCGGAACCGGAAGTGCCTTCGCAGTCATATGCATGCGGGTGGCGCCCCCTCGCGGTGGACCGTAGCGTCTCTCTAGATGGATCCTCTAAACGTGGTAGTGGTGGGGGGAGGTGGGGGCGGTTCCCAACTGATAGGGTTAGAGGCGTGGGACCCACCCTGGAGCCACCCCCACCACCTCCCTCACCCCGGGGCCACATGTGTGGTGCCGGGGCCCTCAATGACCCCGCGACATGCCCTGCATACCCCCGCCACTACTGGCCGGTCAACTCGCCCTGGAGGAGGCAGGAGAGCGGGGCGGGCAGTGAGGGGACGGGGGCGGGGGGCGGTGGGGGGAGGCGTGTAGGAGAGGCAGGGGCGTTGGGGAAGGCAGGGGACACTCAGCCCAGTGACCAGTGTCCAGTTTATCTGGCCATTCGCTTTATTGATCCCCGCGGACCACAACGACCAAGGCCCAGGGCAAGAAGGGGATGAGAGGTGCAGCATAGACGCGGGTAGGGGTCGGGGGGGGGGGGGGTGTCGGGGTGGACAGCTTCCATCCGGCCCTTATAAGGAAGGCGCGGGGTGATACTGAACGCCGGTACGCTAGGGCCAACAGACAATCAACGTGTATCAACCGTACAGGTGTTTCCTCCCTATGATGCAACACCACGGCGTCACGTGATCGCAGTGCATCCCTCACGCATCCATTGCTTGACAAATAAAAGTCATGGTCTTTTTGTAATGGCCTCTCTCTCTCTCTCTCTCTCTCCAGGCATCCCTGCTGATCGCCGTGCGAGTTACTCAGTGAGTACGTTGTGGACGAGCATAGTTGGGTTTAACACCAAGCATGCATATATGAACAGATGCCAGATGTCACTCTACCAGAAGTCTACCAGATGCCACTCTTTGTCCCCCCCCCCTCCCCATTCTTCTATAATTATCACTTTTATGCAATAAATGTGAACTCTCATAACTCAATTTGGAGAAGTTTGTTTGTTTGTTGTGTTACGTCCTAGCTACATCTCAGGTCATATCAGGACGAGTACTGACTTGTGACATTGCACACTCATGGCAACTTTATAGTGATGCCCCATTTGGGAGACCAGGCTACCAGCACCATGACCTGATATCCCACTCAGTCACATTATCCTGACACTAAGCCAACCAGTCCTTGCCCTATCCTAATAATGCAGAGTGCCTGGCTAGGAAGCGACAAGTATACATTTTTAAGTCATTGATTTGACTCGATCAGAGTTCGAACCCATGATCCCATGGGTTCGGATCCCCCGATCTCCCAAAACAGAAGACAGACGGATGCTAAACTCATTCGGCTATTCCGTCTGGCGAAGTCCAATGCGCTGGTATGCATACGTCACGTGACTATGCAGTGAAAAATTAGTCAACAGGTACTGAATGCACCTGCACGCTGGAACAGGACTAGTGGCGTGCAGTCCAGTTGGTCTTTGATTTACTTACAGTACACTTGACATTGTCTTATACTTTTTTGTTGTTGTTGAAGATTTATACTGCCTATCATGGATAAGCCTGAATAGACTTGTTTTCACCATTAGACAGGTTGTCGATAGAAAGCCCGAGCCTAAACCTTTACCGACCCAAGGGATTTTTAACCTCCCACACCACATAGACATGGCATGAGAGCAACTGGCCTTTGATGACACTGTAAGTTATACACAGCGGTGGAAATCCAAATTGGCAGAGGTGGGGGCACAGGGAATCGAACCACTGACCTTCAGATTAGGAGTCCGACCTAGAAAAAAGTCAGACACTCTATCTAACCCCTCCAGCACAGAGAACACCGCATCCACTTGCTTCTATGAGTGATATAGTCCAGATTTAAGTAATTAAATAAATGAATAAATAATGATGACAAAAAATATATAAAATAACGACAACATCTCGCCATGAATATGATCATAGCTGCCGACATGGTGTAAAACATCTCAAGTCACTCACTCACTTACATTTGTATATGGAATTTTAGTTTAACCACCAATGGGTTATTGGCACCAGTGCATCCAGTTGCTTTTATAACTTCTTTTTTTTTTAATAAAGCGCGCTGGGTCATGCAAGGACCAGTGGCGGTTTTAAGAGTTTTAGTAGGACTGTACGCCGGTAACAATCGAACCTGGTGTATACACGAGGAGAGAACACGTCGTGGTTTGTTTGACCAGCTAAACATGGTCGAGACACAGGAGTTTTGATCGGTGTGCCCCCAGCCAGCTTTGTTTAGCGCGTGGCTGCGATTCAACAAATAGCATGAATGTTACATGTGTAATTGCCTGTAATGGCATATTCCTCACACTATTCCTCATGCAGACTTCCTCAAGCATGTGACATAGACCCGATATCAGACACAGACAACACAGAAGCTCTGGTCACATACACGTTAGTGAACGTAGTTGAACGTAGGATAGGTTAACATGGGTCAAACCTGGTGTAGGTATGTTAAACTACGGTGAAAAACGTTAAGGCACACCAGGATTTGGTATGGATAAATATATTATGGGACGGATGCTGGTAAGTTCAACTAGTTCAATGTGCATTAGCCTCCACTACGGTAAACTGTGTTCAACTATGTCCAAGTACACTGAAGTATGCTAAGTACATTAAGAGTGTGGAGACTTCGCCACAGTATGTTAGCCTCTAACATAGCCCTCTTTTGAACATATCCAAAGATTAAATCGGAACTCACGGCCCACCCACATTATTACCAAGTTAGCATGACAGAGAAGTATGGATGCTGGTACGTTCAACTGCGTCCACTAACCTGTATGTGACCCGGCCGACATAATGCATTAGTACAAAAGAGACACAACATGGATGACACTGGTAAGATAAATGAGTGACATGTTCAAAGAATCGACACACTTGGTAAACTTGGGGAAGGTTTGCCAGTCATCGGATTTTCTCCGAGCTCGTAACCCCTTCTTCTCCTTTGTCAAATCCCTTAGTTCCGCCCGTGACGCAAGCAGTGTTGCTATGGAAACTACAAGTATTTACACCCCCTCCCCCCTCCCATCCACCACCGCTCCTACCCTCTCAGGCTGCACACGTCTGGTTATTTTTTGTTGTTGTTTTGTTTAAGGGTGTGTTCAACTATGTCCAAGTACACTGAAGTATGCTAAGTACATTAAGAGTGTGGAGACTTCGCCACAGTATGTTAGCCTCTAACATAGCCCTCTTTTGAACATATCCAAAGATTAAATCGGAACTCACGGCCCACCCACATTATTACCAAGTTAGCATGACGGAGAAGTATGGATGCTGGTACGTTCAACTGCGTCCACTAACCTGTATGTGACCCGGCCGATATAATGCATTAGTACTGTTTTGTTTAGGGGTGAGGTGAGACTATGCAATATAACCGGGCGCCTCCAGTAGATGGTGGTTAGGCGGTGTGTGAAGGGGGGGGGGGGGGGGGGGGGCAGAGGGGTGGGATGCAGTGTGGTGTTCTCCGCATCATGTCAACACTATACAGCCAGCACGCGCATCACCCAGTTAGGAGGGAGTGGAGCGAGGAGAGGAAATGGGTTAGGGGTGACTCGGTTATACAAAAACCACACACACAAAACTGTGAGGATAACATATGTATAGAGTAGGTGGACAGACCACACGTGTCAAACCTACCACTGATGTTTTTTTAGTTTTTTTTTAGAGCAAACAAAACGTGGGAGGGAATGCGAGTGGGGGGGGGGGGGGACTGGGCGAAGAGCATTGCGCACTGTGGGTAATAAGCCTAACATTCGGACCATGTCATCCATGTCCCCCTATGAACAAAGAACACAGACACGCCAACACACAACGGTCTTCGCTTTGGTTGCTGTTGTCCATTATTAAACAGTAATTAAAGTTGCATAGTCCGATGGTTTTGAATTTCTGTAATTTTTCTGAGATAAATATATTAGATCGATCACCCGTATCTACATTACATTAGATTAAAGTTACTTTTATTTTAAATGGTAAACTTTTTAGATATTTGAAGTGCAAACATGGAAAATTAGTTTTGGCATGCTTGCCAAAATTCTGACACCATAGACGTCTACAGTAACATGTTCTATTAAATTGATTCAATATTCCCTTCAGAATCAAATGTTCAATAAGTGCATCAGTATCTAAGTTATAGATATATAAAAATCAAATCTAGATAATTGCTTTGGTTTTGAAAATTTCATATTTCATCGGACTATGCAACTTTAAGTAGTCTCAACACTGTGATATAGGATAGTTTGACAAAGGAAGAGGTGTGAAGACAAAATCAGGGAATCAATGGACAGGCCTGGAGTTGGGAAAGTCCCACAGGGCAGTGGAGAACAGGACAAACTAGAGAAAACTGGTTGAAAAGTCATCTGTGCTGCCCAAATGACCCTTGTGGTTAAGGGATTGGTGATAGTGATGATTTTTTTATGAGTAGGAACACAGTAGGAAGGTAGTTGTGTAACCATTGCAGTCTCTCGTGACCAAAAAAGTGGATGTTATAGGTGTGTGTTGGGGCGGGCTGGCTTGGTGCAGAGGTATCAACACATGTGCTTGGAGAGTCAGCGTGTGACTGCCGCGACACCCGAGAGGTGGCGCTGCGGTGGTCGGACATTTGTAACAGCAACACCCGTTTCCGGCTTTGTGGTGACCGGATGAGGACAGTTAAATATAAAATGGTGCATGCGCGCAAAGCATCTTAGGAGTGCCTATCCTAATGTTACAGAACGTTGCAACCAGCGACAAAGGGGACCGCAAACATCCCAATCAGGTCAATCAGTCAAAGCATGTTATTTTCTTCCAGATGAATTGTGTCCAATCACAGGCTCTTCATAGGGCAGGACCAGAACCTAGCCCTGTGCGGAACTTAATTGGTCCACAGGAGTCAAGAACGGTTACACCCCAAACTGAAAGGAATTTTACTTACAAAGTTTTCCTTTACAATTCATAATAATTCAGCAATGCAATCTCAATGCATGAACTAGGTCAGCTGGTTCCAGTAAATTAATGACCTAGATGATAAAGAAGCACAACGCCAACCTATCCACACACCCACATTTTTTCAGACATCACACTCTGTAACACTTGACCATAGGTGGCGCCCTCAAAGTCAAACCTGCTGCGCATGTGCACGGAACTGTCACGCCTGGCTCTCTGGACGGTGGAGAGAAATATTATCCCCACACCATATTCCCGACGAAGCCCATCCCATTCCGGCAGCCATGTTTTCCGGCAGGTGTAAATAAGAAGTGAGCAAGCCGCGACAAGCCGTCCCCAAGGCACACCTCGCCGCGCCATTTTGAATCACCGCCCCTCTTTAAGGAGGATGATTCAGGGACATCCGGGTCACTTGGGAATCCAAGATGGCGGCCGGAAGTCGCTCTTGTTGCTAAGCAGATGGGGCCTGTCAGGGTGGGGGTTCCTGGGGGGCGAGACGGTGACACGGAGCGGTCATTTCTGGTGGTCATCTCGCCGGCCCGGTTTGACCGCCGCAGCTCGGGCCGGCCGCTGCCCGACCACAGGGAGGCTGATGACAGAGCGGGGCATATCGGTGGTCACCTCCATCACGGGCCGAGAGGGATGCCCGGGTGTCGCGCCGCTTGGGTCCCGGCGGCCGCAGTGTCGTCTGTGCACGGCCCGGGGAACATTTCATGTAGTGGGAGCCGGGGATAGGGTGGAGGGAGGCGGAGAGAAGGGGAGAGGTGGGGAGTGGGGAAGAGGTGGGGAGCGGGCGAGCTATAGGCTAAAAGCTACATCAGTCGGCTAGCCTCAGTGTTAATGGCCATCACACCAATGTGACCCTCACTCAACTCTCGTCTTAGCAACCATTGCTCTTGGTCAGGAATATCGTGCAAGCAGGGACATTCCTTTGTTTGAGGAGCACACATCAGTGCGTGTGTGCACAGTAGATGACGAAATACTCAGGTGAATCAGCACTCCCACCGCAACTGAAATGGTGGCGCCACCTATCATTAATTATCTATGCACTGGTTTCCATCTGTACCAGAACAGATGCCTACTAATAGTACTACCAAACTACCCGTACGTGTAAGCTGGTTGGTTTGTTGTTGGAGTTTTACGCCCTGGCAACATCTATGGTCATATCAAGATGGGACATGATAATCAGTTTTGTTTACATACAAACACAACTCCTCTAGAATTATGTATTTTGTTAAACGGAAACGTCTTTATATAACATAATATTATATTTGTAACCGCCCCATTTTAACTTAGATACGCCTTAAAACAACATATTATTTGAAAGTACATTCTCACTTTCCATACTTATTAATCCATTAATAAATTCAATAGAAGTGGGTCGACGTCATCAATTAATAACAGTGCCAACTTACATTGACATCTGTTAAACTAAAGTGATTAATGTCAATCGGCATACTGCCATGATAGTCAATATCAACTACAATAAAGTGATTGCAGTGGTCTCTCTGAGAGGAATATCATGAGATTACCTTCAATATAAGAGAAATTACATGTAAATTAGTATCCTGGTTTGTGTATAGGTTTTCGTGGTACCCTTCATGTCTATACAGATTGATCTCCATTCCAAACTGCATTCCCCATTATGGAAAAGTGGTTAAACTAATTATCTTCTAAATGGTTAGTTATGTTATAACCTCATCTATACCTCGTCCGCACGAGAAGCTCGTTCGGTAAAAAGTTGATTCGGCTTCAAATAATCATTGGTATTTAATGAAGCAATTTCTATTAGTATTAGCCAAAGCTTCAAACAACAGTATATATCTATATATATAGAGAGAGAGTAAAACCTCTCTAAACCGACCGACCTTGGGACCAACTTTAAGTGGTCCATGTAGGGAGGTGGGCGGTTTAGGGAGATAGAATATGGTTACAATGGTACTGTTGGCACCCAAATTAAGCGATCGATATAGGGTTGTGGTCGATCGGTGGAGGTGGTCGGTTAGAGAGGTTTTACTGTATATATCGTAAATCCACAATAACATCACCAATACAATTATACACATCCCGACAAAAGCCACACATTTGATATATTACTTTTCGAATTTCTTTGTTGGTTTACTTTACTAGAAACACATAGAAACCAACATATCTCAAGTACATCCTACTTTCAGCAACAACAAAAAAACTGCATTGGTCACCACCTTCCCAGAATAGACTGACATAGCCCCGCCCCTCCCCTCCCCGCGCATCCCTCCCCTAACATCCACACCTGCTAGTTCAGCAGACTGCCGCCAGGGCCGCAGCACATCTGCTGACACCACTCATTCATGTGGATGAATATTTGTAACGCGATGATCCCAAACACACATCTCACCTTGAAGCAGCCTCTGCGCTTGTGGTAATGTCTCGGCCGGAAGAGTTTCGTCCGAACCATAATGGCTTCCGATCGAGGGCAGCAACCCCTCACTATCCACCAGTCTCGTTAAACCAGTCGCATGCGCGCGACCAGTAAGAGTCAAGGAAGCAAGACTGGCTTCGATAGGGTGGTGGCCGAGACTGCCTGTGCCTGCTTGCCTGGCCGCCACAAGTTTGTCTTGGGTGTGTTGCGCGTGTCCCTCCCGTAGGTGTGTACTCCTCCCACACCAGCTGCTCGCCGCCTCCACTGCCTACTGCTCGGCTGTCACCCACCGACTGACTGAGGCTCCCCCTGACTTCCCTCGCCGCACACCGCCACCCACCTCCCTCCCCCTCCACACAGGGTAACGGCGGGGCGCTGCTGAAACCAGCCCTACTAGCACAACCCCCCTACTCAACCCCGCAGCCCCCCCCCCCCCACACACACACACATACACCACACACCCTCCGAGGACGCTGCATCCCTCGCCATCCAACTGGGAGTCGCGCGCGCACCCCACTCACCACTGGGTGTTATGGTAGGCCGGGAGGGGTTTGATGAAGGGGGAGGGGGTGGGGTAGGTGGGACGGGGACCGGTCCAACTCTCCAAGCGGAGACAACGTAGAAGTTAATGGCTGAGCGTGGCATAGGGTAATTAATGTTTGGTTACAGCACGGGTCACATCATGAAGATTGCGGATTGGTTGCAGGAATTGGGGTACGTAAGTAAAGCGTGGTCATGGACTTGGTATGCCGGGGTTGCATCTATGTGGGTCTCAATGAGTTTACCACTAATTTTCAAATGGAAAGTTACAATATAAAGTCCCTGATGAAACCTGATACAAAAAGTGATAGAATGAACCTTCAGAATGATATTCGGCCCTTATGTGTATATATATATCCTTATATATATATATATATATATACATATATATATATATATATGTCTATATTTTGGTGGTTTAAAAAAAGAGGATATTGCTGATCCCATTACACATGCAGATGAAAAATTGTATGTCCTTTTCAGACAGATATAAGTAGTCAGCCAGCAACTCAATCCGCCCCTGATGCTAAGCACCTGGTAACAGTGACAGAGCGCGTGCTCATAACACATAACACCCCCATGTATGGTGTGGCCCTCCACCCCCCCCCCCGACTTGTCGCGATGACGTGGCGCGTGCCGTGCGCATGCTCGTGACGGCCTCACTACTGGCCACTCAGACGCTGGGGCGGGGAGGTAAGTACATCCTGTCCCTCTGGTATCAATTTAGCGCGTTACCTAGACGACGGGCATCGGCCATCTGGTCGTATCGGCCGGGGATCTGTGTCCCGGCCGGCCTGCCGATAAAGAAACCCGATCCTTGATCAAGGCGGTCCGGCCACCCCGAGCCACGTCCCGAGGGTGCACATACAGCGTAGGAGGGAAAGAGGAAGAGGTGTGTGTGTGCGTGTGTGGGTGGGTGGGGTGGGGGGGGGGGGTAAGGGAAGGGGGCGAGGCTTCTCCAACATGGCCGCCAGAGCCTCACACTGAAAACTTTCCAGGGGACATTTTCCCCCGAAGTGATTATAGGGGAGGCTAATCAAATAAAAGTAAATGCTGATTATATATAGTGTCCGGCTCCATGTGTAGGTGTGGATTGGCGATATACGGTGTCACACGGAATGTGGTCCCTGTGTAGATATCGGCTGTGGGTTAGACTTAGAGGTTGGGTTTGCTGGTATGCACAGGGGTAATTCCCAATGTGTGTAGCGTCGTCTACCCGCATGGGGTCGAGTAATGCTGTGTGTATGGTGTGGTGGTGGTGTGTGGGGAGTGTGGGGTTAAGGATAGAGGTGGGTGAGGATGGCGGTGTTGGATGGGGGAAGGGGACTATGTCTGATGAGTCGATCACACACTCGTCCTCACACAAAGAGCAGCTCGCAAGTCGCCCGGCAGCGGGACGGGGGCGCGTGGTGCAGGGGTGGAGGCGCGTAGCACTGAGCCTGTGGGGTGTTATTGGGGGAGGGACGGGGGGGGGGGGGCAGCTGGCCGGGCCAGTGGGGCAGCTGACAGCGAGGTTAGCCTGACACCCCATCGGGCCACAGATAGCCGCCCGGGCCCCGGCCCCTGATGGCCAAAACATTCTGATATACAGAATAATACACGAGCCCGCTGTGTTTACTTGACTCGCGCAGGGCGCCCCGGTCAAGCCACCAGCCACCAGCCACCAGCCATCAGCACCCCCACACCCACTAACCCTGCCCCCCCCCCCTCACACGCCCACACATACAGCCACAGGCTGGGACATACACCAGCATCCGGGTCTCCTGTGTTGCAGTCTTCCAATAACCCCCCTCCCCTACACCATAGACTGCCGCTACGACTGCGACACAAGGGACCTTAGGCTTTAGTGTGGTTCTAGTTGCTGTCCCTCTGCACAGCAGCCCGCTCACCACCACAAATACCACCAATACCACCAACACCAACACCACCGACACCAACACCACCAACACCACCAACACCAACACCAACACCAACACCACTGACACCACCAACACCACCAACACTAACACCACCAACACCACCGACACCAACACCACCAACACGAACACCACCAATACCACCACCACCGACACCACCACCACCACTAACACCAACGGCAACACCGGACGCGGTGGCCGAATCTGTAGAGCGCAGGCTTCTCGTGCGGAAGGTTGGGAGTTTGATTCACGGTCGAGTCAAACCTTTGACTTACAAAATTGATACTTGTCGCTTCCTAGCCTGGCGCTCGGCATTAATACGACAGGGCAAGGACTGGTTAGCTCATAATGTGACTGAGTGTGATATTTGGCATGGTGCTGGTGGCTTGGTCTCCCATTATGAGAGCACTATAAAGTCGTCATGAGCGCGCACTGTTACAAGTCGGTACCCATCCTGATATGACCTTAGCTATAAAACCCAAACAAACAAACGAACAAACAAAAAGCCAGCCTCTTGATGGTATACACGCGCTGTGCATTTCATTAGCAAATCGCCAAAGCATTTCAACTACCTTAGCATATAATTATAAACACATTATTATTATTGTTGTTTTAATCAATTTGATATGAGAGCATTTCCATTCTCAGAACATTTCGAAATACTCGCATGAAAATAATGATGATTGAACGATGCTTAATGAATCAGTTGGGACCTATGAAGTCTACCACCCCCCCCCCCTCACCCCACCCCTGTCTGAATTAGTAGAGTGAGGGCAGTGCAGAACTTAAAATTAGCCATGAACCTTTAGTAGACCCTGGCGTCGCATCCTGCTCACAACCTCCTGCACCCAGAGTATCTCTCTCTTTCTCCCTCTCCCTCTCCCCCTCCCCCCTCCCTCTCCCTCCCCCTCTCCCTCTCCCTTCCCCTCCCCACTCCAAGACGGGATGACCGAATGAGTTAGAACGTCCGTCTCCCGTGTTGGTAGATCGTGGGGTCGTGGGTTCGAACCCTGGTCGAGTCAAACCAATGATTTAAAATGTTATACTTGTCGCTTCCTAGGCTGGCACTCACCAACTCAGCATTATTAGGATGGGGCAAGGACTGGTTGGCTCAGTGTCAGGAAAATGTGATTGAGTGGGATATCAGGTCATGGTGCTGGCAGCCTGGTCTTCCAGTGGGGCAGCACTATGAAGTCACCATGAGTGTGCACTGTCACAAGTCGGTACCCGTCCTGAAATAACCTTAGATGTTGCTAGGACGTAAAACAACAACAAACAACTCCCTCTCCCTCTCCCTCTCCCTCCCCCTCTCCCTCTCCCTCTCCCCCCTCTCCCTCTCCCCCTCCCCCTCTTCCCCCTCCCCTCTCCCCCCCCCCCCCTTCCCCTTCCTCTTTCTCCCTCCTCGGCCTGTGCATTTTATGGCGAAATAACAGCAACTCGCGCCAAAGCGAACCTCTCTTGCTCCCCCCTCTAACCAAAACCCTCCATTAAAAAATCCCATAAAAACAATAAAACAGCCTAACGCCGTCTTCAGCGTCCAACTTTTGACGTACAGAACGGTAATGAATGTATGCACATTTAATTAATCAACCTCGCCTTGAGGTCCCCAAAAGCAAAACACGGTGCCAACAGCCGCTTGTAATTACCCCCCATGCTCGTGTAGAATGACACCAAATCGGCCAGGTTTTCCACCGCCTTTCTACCCACCTTTTCTGTCCTCCAAATTCTGTAGCACCACCTCCCACGGTTTTCTCTCACTCATCCCCACCACCATCGAACACATCCCCCCACGCCTCCCTCCTACTTCCTCCCCGCCAGCCCCCCAACACTGTCACACCCTGCAATGCTCCTGAAAATGAACGCGGTGCTTTGACCTGGTCGCCGGTATAGTGCAATTACTCGGCAAAGAAATGAGTTAATTCCACTGAAGCCGTCAAGCACACCCCTACACACATCCCTGCACACACCACCACACCAATACGCACCGATAGGCACACACACACACACACACACACACACACACACACAAAAGATGGGTCGACGGCGGCGCGGTGCCGCCATCGGCAATGCGGGATCACTTTTCAAAACCCGGTAATTAACTGCTGAGATGAGCGCGGCGACATCTTTTCATGTTTCTTTTGTGTACCCCTCACTCCGCTTCCATCGGCTTTGCCGAAAAGCCCGCCGAAAACAATATCTGATAAATTGCAGGGGCGGCGACACGCCGAAAATGACAGGCAGCTGGTCTTTGAGAATATGTATCCTCCGCCGAATGGCGCGGGCCCGGCGGGTAATTTTCTCCTCAGAGAACCCCCCCCCCCCTCCCCCTTTCCACCTCCCACTTCCTCTCCCCCGCCCCTCCCCCTCCTCCTTCCGCCTTCTCCCCTCCTTCCTCTACACACACTCAGCTTGGGCGATTTATCAACTTATTAAGCGCGGCGTGCTATTGTCTCAGTGATTAGGCCACGCAACCTCAGCAATTAGCCACGCCGGACCTCCTTTGGTAAGCAGCCGGCTGCTGTTTAATTTTGTCTGCGGAAGGCTGGAAGGCGAGGCAAAGGAAGGAGTGAGGAGGAGTGGGGGTGGGGGGGGGGGGGGATAGGGTGGATGGGTGAGTAGTAGAGGGGAAGGATGGAGAGCTTTTAACCCAAATATCCATTGACTTGATCGTCGGCCGCCAATTAGGTATGGGGCTAGCGGACGCGCAAATACCCCGCCCATTGATTTCCTATATGTCGCCCGTGCCTGGTGTGTGTGTGTGTGTGAGAGGGGGGTGAGGGTACATCACGGGTAGGCTGGGACGGTGGAAGGGAGGGGAGGTGTAATAGGGAGGAGGACGGGAGGAACCAGTGATCGCCGCTCTCAGGACTGAGGAGACTGAGCCTTGTGGTGGCCGACTGGGATGCATACATATAGCAGTAGGCGGTGTCGGGGGTTGGACCTACCTCCTCCAGTAGGCTATACCCCCGGCGGTAAGTGAGCAGCCCCCTCCCCCTCATCCTCCCTCCTACCCTCCTCATGCAACGCTACCACGGATCCCCACCCCCTAAACGCCCGGCAATTCACCCCTGCCCCCACACGCACACTATACTCTCCAAGCAGAGTTCTGCTTAACCCCCGCTGTCCCGAGGATGAAAGGTAAAAACAGACTATGACTAGTCGGGACGTCACCCAGTTCGGTACCTGCTATTTGTGAGGGCAATGTAAGCACCGAATATTATATATACACATATGTATGATTGTATTTTCTGTCCCCACTCGTTCTCTCTGTTTCCCACTCTCTCTCTCTTCCTACCGCTCTTCCACACGCCTTCTCTTGCTCTCCTGCGTTTTTGCGCATGCTCTATTGTCTCGTGTTCTCCCACTCATTCTCTCTCTTCTTCTTTCTTTACAATTTTATGAGCTTAAATCTGGACAATCCGCTGGAAACGTGCAGTTTTCTCAACCAAAACACTTACCTAGATTTGATCCTAATTATCAAACTTAAATAGTGCTCCACTCATTTAAAGCTGCATAGTCTGATGAATGATCAAATTTTCAAAACCAAAAGCATTATCTAGATTTTATTCGACACATCTAACTCAGATACTGGTGCACTTATTAAGCATGTGATGCCTCATAGAAGGGAATACTGAGACAGTTTAATAGAAGCTGCTCCTGCAGAAGCCTATGGTGTCAGAGTTTTGACGTGCTTGCCAAAATTAATTTACCATGTTTGCATTTCAAATATCTCGAAAGATAGCCATTTAAAATAATAAATTACTTCAAACTGGAGTAAGGTAGATTGTAGTGAACAGCCTAATATATTTATCTTAGAAAACTACAGAAATTGAAAACCATCAGACCATGCAACTTTAAGCAATCATTGCAATTTGATCATCCTGTGCCATGCTGTGATGCTAAATCATCGGAAAAGAAAGCCTGTCTCGAATTTCGGTGGGTATACCTATGATAATTTGGTATTTTTCACTCCAACATCAACCATTTAAAATATAGGTTTATTAAAAAATTCTATTTCCCTGGAACCCAAAACCATAAGATTATGAAGCAAATTATGTAAAACACACTAAGTGTTCCATCTCCCAGAGTAGTTGGTTGGTTGTTGGAGTTTTTCGTCCTGCTGACATCTAACGTCATTTCAGGGGGGTCCCAAAGTATGCATACACGCAGCTATGAGTATGGTAGGACATTCTGGCTGATTCCAAGTCTACAAAAAAACAACGCCTTTGCCCCAGACTCGGCATTGCTGGGATCAGATAAGGAATGGTTTAATAATGTGACTGAGTGGGATTTAATACCAATTGGCGTGCTTACGGTACTTTCACCAGTCAGTAGCCGTCCTGGTATTATTATCTGAAATGTTGTTGGGACGTAAAACCCAAATCGATAAATGGTGTCTAGAATTCATTAACGCCCGCCATGTGGTGTGCGGGTTGTAACGACTGGGGCAGGTGAGAGTCGTGAGTCATATCAGCTGAGCCCGGATCCAGATCAAGCCGGTCAGTCCTTGCCCACCCACCCACACACACACACACACACACACACAGGCGCCCACTGAGGTGACCCACACACGCTCTACACAATACTCGTATTATTACCATTATGCAAAAACTGAGCAACCAATGCATAATTTAAAAGGGAAGGTGGAAGCTACTCTACTTTCTTAACTTGCACATTCCTCTAAAAAAAAAAAAAAAAGAGATAACAAAAAAGAAAGACTTCACCAATCCCGCGTAGAGCATGCGCATTGCTCAGATACTGAAGGCTGTAATGCTAGTGCCGCCACCTATCGGTGTGATACTTCTTTATTGGGCCCATATGTTGAAGAGGGAGATGACCCAAAAGTGTTTGCAAACGATGATGAAACAGCCTCCGCCTCCGGTCGCTGTCGATTTAGTCGACATACCCACGTAGTCTGCACTCCGCACTCGTAGCACACCGCCCGCGTCCCTTAGCCAATATACACTAGGGCGTCAGGAAGACTCGGCCATTTCTTTGTTACCGCTGTTTATTCAAAATGGTCCTTATATAATACATCTCCCGGTTTGGGAGTGTTTGTTGTTAGGGTCGGTTTGTTACTTTATTTTGAGGTACAGGGACAGTTACCAGAATAGATTTTTTTTTAGAAGAAATTAGTTAATAAAACATGTCGTGAGAGCTTCCGGAACAAATAGAAGGCGGATTGGGCATGTCATACTATTAGCGACTGCTAGCGGACTGCGGGGGTACTACGATTTGATATGTTGAGTGTGGAAGGGAGAGAAAGAGATATGGAGAGAGGGAGGGAAAGAGAAAGAGAAAGAGAGAGAGAGATTGTGGAGGTAATCACATCATGTCTATACACCCACCCTCACCCCTAAATAAAAACACACGGCTTGCCCACAGAGAATATACGTCATTCGTAAGTCCATGTTACAGACTGTCGAATGGTGTATGTTCAGGCGTCAGTTATTCAAGTTTTAGCTAATCGTGGTTCATGACAATCATGGTACTTGGTAGGTTCTGCGAGTAGTCTACAACGTCACGGGAACTGAGTAGTATTAGTAGCGATAAGCACGCTGGCCTCACATATTTTTGTTATATTATATAGTGAATATAAATAGCAGATGTACCCAGACCATTTTATTGCATTTCGTGTGAGATGTTTACCATTGTGGCGCCACCTGTCTCGCTGTTTTGATACTACTAGTACTACCCAACATCCCCCCTCTTCCAGTCGGAGCAGTACAATGTATTTATTTGCCTTCTTTTTGTGATATTCTATAGATTGTTAATTGTATTATATAGATTTATATTTTTGAAATCCTAATTTTAATTATAATGTAACCATTATAATTTTATTATATATGGATATATATATATAATATATATAATATATATAATGTATAATATATACAATATATATAATATATATAATATATATAATATATATATAATATATATAATATATATAATATATATAATATATATATAATATATATAATATATAATATTAAAATACATATACTATATATAATATATATAATATATATAATATATATAATATATATAATATATATAATATATATAATATATATAATATATATTTGTATTCATCACTATTAAATATGTATCCCGGGACGTTGTAGACTGTGCAGGTGTATATTTGCAAAACCCTACCATGAATGTCGCAAACCCTGATTAAATAAAGCTTGAATGACTGATGCCGGAAAATGCACCTTATAGATATTTCTACAACAATATTAAATGCTGCAATTGCACATTAACCACATAATTCCAACTAACTAACATAGTTTCAGGTTAATTTTGAAATTCACAGTCACAATCACATTCACCACAAGTGCAGAGTGCAGGAAGCGACCATTTTAATATGCAAATCGAATGCTCAATGTCCCAACTAATGACATCTCTTTGAAATCCCACCTAGTGTATGGCGGGCATGAGGCAATATTAGCAGAATGAGCAAACTCTCCGCGGATGTACTACACGAGTAGAGATGGTAGTAAGTAGTACCACAGGGTTCCTATCTGCTGGGATACATACGTGTAAGACACATAATTCATCACATGTATACATGCAAAAAAATAACCGTCAAACTAATTGCTTTTTCTTAATGACTGTATGCGCGTGCGTTATAATCATGCCTCTTTTCCGATTTTCACCTCAGTGTGAAGATATATCAGGTAAATATGTTTTAGGCATGTTGGAGATTTTCCTCTCATCAAATATTAGACGTCAACTCATAGATCATGTCATGACCCTGTACTGTGGAGTGGGGTGTCATCGGGTTGCCCAGCCTCTTTCATCTTGTCACTCACTACCCCATCTGGGAAGTGAGACTGGGAGTACAGGTAAGCGGTGTGTAGGGAGGGTGTTGTTCTCATCATAGAAAGTTCAAATGTCGCAGTCAGTCTGGGCTCATCGCGAGGTGGTTAGCTGCTAGAGATTTGCGCCCAGAGAAAGTGGCTCTCACCGAAATAAATGCCACCTGGGGATTGTTCGTGAGCTGGTCGTAGATAGCCGCCCACAGGTGACTTTCCCTGAGGGTTTCACTAGAGAGGTGGAGAAGTCTTCACAGAGAAGACTTGACGAATGGAGCTGTTCCTGAGGTGTCTTGGGAGAAGCGAAGGCATGGGGATGCGGTGATTTAAGAAAGGAGGAGTATTTTTTTAAAGGAAAATGAGAACTGGGTACAGAAAGGTGTGTCATGGTCTTAAGATTGGTTGGTTGGTTGTTGGAGTTGTACGTCCTGAGAACATTTAAGGTCATATCAGGATGGGTACCGACTTGTAACAGTGTGCACTCATGAGTTTATAATGCTGCCCCACTGGGAAACCAGGCTGCCAGCACAATGACCTGATATCATACTCAGTGACATTATCCTGACACTGAGCCACCCAGTCCTTGCCTTATCCTTATAATGCTGAGCGCCTGGCTAGTAAGGGACAAGTATCAATCTTTAAGTCATCGGTTCGAATCCCCCAATCTACCAAAATGGAAGATGGACGCTCAACTCCTTCAGCTTTCGCGCCTGGCCTTGGTCTTAGGAAGGTGTAATGTTTGGTTATTATTTCAAGCAGTTGGATGGTTATGGTTTCAGATTATTTGGGTGCTTTTGATTTCAGGAAGCTTTGCGGTTATGGCTTCAGGAAGTTGGGTGGTTTTGATTTCAAGAAGTTGGGTGGTTATGTGTTGAGGAAGTTGGATGGTTTTGGTTTCAGGAAGTTGGGTGGTGAGGGCTTCAGGCGGTCGCATAGTTATTATTTCAGGAAGGTAGTGATAATCTTGGAAAGGTGGAATGGTTGGTTTCAGGAATTTGGGTGGTTATAGTTTCAAAAAGGTAGGAGTGAGTGGTTTCAGGAAGTTGGGTACTTCTAGTTTCAGGAAGGTGAGGGTGGTTGGTTCAGGAATTTGGGTGGTTATCGTTGTTTCGGGAAGGCTTTGGCGGGCTTAGGAAGTTGCAATCTTCAGAAAGATAGCTTATTACAGCAAAGTTGGGTGGTTAGTTTTGAGAAAGTGGAGTGGCTTCAGGAAGGCAGGGTGCTCTGATTGATCAATTGGTTGTTGATGGTTTAACGCCATATCAGCAGCGAGGGCTATATTCATGATGAAATGCTAGCGGTTTCTATTCTGTCAGTTTTGTCAATCACATTCTCATGCTACATTGAAATTTGAACGGAAGTTAGAAGTGGTTAGATCCATTTAAAAAAAGATAACAGAGATTTTAATCAGACAAACAAGAACACATGATTTCAAAGCCACTACCCAATACTCATTTCTGGTGCAATTTTAAAGTAATTAGACTCGTGTCTACTGACAGCGACATCTAACTCCCAAAAAGTAGCCTAAATTAGAGTGAGTGGGGTGGAAATTATAGGAAGGGTGCTTGCTTTCAAGAAGGTGATGGTCTCTTCAGGAAGGTAATACGATAATTTCAAAAGGGTCAGTTGGCAGTCCCAGGAAGGTGGAAGTAGGGGGTGCTTATCATGGGACCTACTGCACGGTAGATAGTCACCCAGATGAGCAGTGCATGAGTAACCCACACGAGGTGTGAGCAGCTCTTTGATGACAGGCGACGCGGCGATAAGGCCATCTGCAGCGTCCTAGTCAGCGCCGGGACGCGCGCCTAAATAAATATTCACACATAATTCGTCGGCGGACACACGAGGAGGCGACATTTAGGAACCGCCCAAAGCCAAGCATCGCACTCACGGAATGCCAATACGCTAAGTGTAGTCAAAGCCTCAGGTGTGACGTCACACTTGGAAGTAGTTGGACGCGCATGGCTTGTGTGGTTAAAACCTGGCGGGGAAAAGCGACTGTTAACAAGTTATAACAGAGTGAATTCCATCGAGGAAATGTTAGTAGTGTGGCCGCCAGACACATTATTGTTCGGGGAAAAGAAATATACCAAAGTACGTTTTTTTTATGCGATTCTTTTACGAGTGAGTCTAGCTTTCGTCACCACATATATAATTATAGACATGTGATGTCCGACTGTAGGTGTATCGTGTGTGTGACTCTGAATGTGTCGGTGTGAGGGTATGGGGGGGGGGGATATTACCCTTAGGTCGTTTTTTTTCTGACTGTGGCAGTGTGAGCAACAAGAATGGATAGGAATCAAATGCAGGAACGCAGTAATTCTGCAATAATCATGCAGTAATCGGTCAGTGTTAATATTGCTACATTTTCTTGTTTGTATTTTCGTATTTTTCTATTTAGAATGCTTATGTCTAAACGTCACAATAAAATAATAAAAGCAAAAACAAAATTGACAAGTGGTGAGGCGCCCTCTGGTCGTCTGTGCTGGTGCAGAACCGGGACGGACAGCGCCAATTCCGGATAGCGAGAGGTCATTGAACTAACTGCACAGACAACCTTAGCGCCATCGGTAATAAACAGTACAGGCATATTGCAATATACATAAGTTGTCTATTAAAGTCTCTACTTTACTTGGATACCTGATATGTATCACAAAATGCCATAACTAATAGGAATTAAATAAATAAAATAATATATTAAAATAAAGAACAAAACATAGATGCTAAAAACCGCAACTGTTTCTCACAGTAATTAATATTGTCAGAAATTTTAATCAGACAAACAAGAACACATGATTTCAAAGCCACTACCCAATAGACCAACACTAGTAACAGTGTAATTCTGTATTTGACGTTTACCTCTACACCATCCAGCAGGTAGGACTTTTTAACTTATAATACCAAGAGTGGTTCACGTCCCACTTAATATACTCTCTGCGGCATTAGTTCCTATTATATCCACCACACTCTCAGTCTCCACAGTGTGCGATTTTCGTTCCATATATAAGAGGAGCACAAGTAGGCATGTGAACCCAAAGTATTGAGGTGATGACAGGGCTTGGGTGACAGGATACTGTAACAAATCAAACTGGGACGGGATCCTCTCCCGCAAGTCTGCATAACACCCAAGTAGATGTACATAGTAGACTAAGGTATCATACTCAGACTAGACAAAACTCTGGAAAAATACAAAATAACTAACATAGGCTACTAACACCCAAAATTGCAAAAGGCTGGCCTGAGCAGAAACAGGTACACACTCCTGGTCGTGGGACCAGACCAAGACAGCACCACAGCTGTCCAGGATTGAAAACAAGCACCCTTGCGGGAGCTTATACGTTATGGGTAGAGTAAATTACCTTGTCAATAAAAAACAACAAAATAAAAAACTATAGCACTTCTATCCATGAGAAGTAGAACTGTTAATGCCCTATGACGGATTTCTGTCTCTATCTTTATTTTATCCGTTTCTCTCGTTCTCTCTCCCCTTGTTTACTCTTTCTCTCTTTCTCTCTTTCTATCTTTCTCTCTTTCTTTCTATCTTTCTGTTTCCTCTTTCTCACTTCTTTCTTTCATTCTTTCTTTCCTTCTTTCTTTCTTTCTTTCTTCTTCTTTCGCCCTTTCTCCTTCTCTTTTGCTCTTCATGTCTCTTTCCCCCTTTCTCCCCCTTTCCCTCTTCCTCTCTTTCTGTCTCCCTGTCTCATTCCCTTTCTAAATTATATCCTGCTCACTTTGTTTACCCACCCACCTCTGTATAATAAATAAGCATATGATGAATCTTGGTGTCGCTGTGAGCTGCCCCACTGTGTGGCCAGGTGTGCGTGTAGAGCAATTCGCGGTCTCTATGAGCCGGTGAACAGCCTACCTTATCACTCATGCGAACAGTTCTTTACCTAAAACCACATATTCATTTTCACTTCCAAATCAAGCGTCATTTGTCAGCTTTCAGCCACATTTCATATTTATCCTCCAATTAGAAACTAAATTCACGAGTGTACATATATTTTGTTGTGCTACGCTTCTTTATGATAATGTGGTGATAGGGTAGTCTAGATAGACTTTCTTTTAAATGGAAGAATGCGGTCGATGGTTTCTATAGTATGACGGTACACTGGAGGAGGAGAAGAGCATTGGCCGTGAGCAGTGAGCAGTTCACTCACCGTGTGAGCCGCTCTTCTCAGCGTGGGAGGGGGACGTTCTTTTTTTTAAACCCTCAGTGTCCTTGGCTTGGCCGCAGGACGAATAGGGGGAGTAGGAGAGTAGGGGGTGAAGTGAAAGTGTCTGTTGTACAAATAATTCGTTGTTGCACACATGTTTGTGAACATTACAAAATGTCTTAGTGTTTTCGCGATGAATTTTTATTTCAGATATTATTTCTTAGCTCCCAGGCGTCCACATTAGTCACCGATATCACTTGAAGATTTGTAGATCTTGATAACAATGTCTATTATGAATGAGATGTGAAGTTTCTGCAGACAATCACCGATTACCTAGTACAGTACAACCCCGTTAAACCAAGCTCGGTTAAACCAAACGATCGGTTAATCCAAGCTTTTTTCGGCGGCCCAGCAAAATACTACAATTTATCATATAAAAAAGTTGGTTAAACCAAAGTCGGTTAATCGAAACAAAATTGTCGGGCCCCAGGCCACTTCCGGTATGGTTAAACCAAACATTCAACTGGTTATAAGGTCACCTGAGATTTTGTCATATGATAAATGGTAGTATTTTGCCGGGCGCCGAAAAGAATTTGGATTAACTGATCGTTTGGTTTAACCGAGCTTGGTTTAATGGGGTTTTAATGTATACATAAAAAACAATAATCAAAGTGTCCGCATACATGGTATATTACATTCATAATGCACCCACATTTCTGCCAAAGCCAAGTCAAAGTCGAAGCCAAAGCTCGGTTAAACCAATGATCGGTTAATCCAAACAAATGTCTAGGGTCCCTTCAAGTTTGGTTTAACGGGGTTATACTGTAATAGGAAGCTGCCAGGTGCGGTGGGCGGAGGGAGGCAGCTGTGATGCCCGCGGTTGTGGCACCCGGGAGCTGCTCCGAGTGGCTCCCCCAGGTGAGCGTGCACATCCCCCTGTCGCCCCCACCTCTCGCCAGGAGGCGCCTCCTCCTGTCCCGCCTCAAGTCACCCCCCACCCCCCCACCCCAACGAAGCAGAAACAAAGCCTGAGTGTCGTGCGGTAAGCGCCCGGTCGGTGGCGCTCCCTAGCGGTGGATCGCGGCCCACCCCCGCCCCCTGTGGCGCCTTCAGGCTCACCTGTCATTAGGTAAATCACCTGGAAGTCAGGATGATTGGCCAGGTGGGTGGACTGGGTGCGAGCACCAAGGTGTCTAGCGGGAGCAGCTCGGCGCGGCGGCGGCTGGTCAGGGTGAAGTAAGTGGATCATCGGGGTGAGTGCGTGGGGACGGGTACACGAGTCAGTACGGCCCCCACGCGCCCCCACATCATCTCCCCACACTCGCGCACATTACCCCCCACCCCAGAGCCTCGTTCTGGACCTTATACGCCACCTTACCCACCCTCTTACCTAGTTCCTTTCGTTTGTTTCAAGGCCTCATACCTCATACCCCATATTCTTCTCCAACATATCCCCAGAAGGGATTTCTGTTTTATCACATTCTCATCAGAGATTCACCCTTATAACATATTAAGCAATTTGGTCTCCCAGTAGGACAGCACTATAAAGTCGCCATGAGTGCGCTTTGTCTATATATATATTCATGTATATACATATACATATACATGCATACATACAGATAGGAGAATCACCCCTATCCTGGCAGCCAACCTGTGTGATTAAATAAAATTCACACTAAAAATAAAATCGTCGCAGGCGCCCCAGATGGAAGCATCGCCCAAATCAACCAGACACCGGGAGGTGAGTTGGGTTAAAGCCGCGAGTCAGTCAGAAAACAAAGTATCAACCACGCAAAAAGAAAAGAGAGCGTTAGCCATTTTTGGGAATTTACTAAGGGCCTGTGAGTTGGGTTAGCACCACGAGTCAGTCTGAAAATATTAGTCACACAAAAAGAAAGAGTGGCCTACTCTTAGCCATTTTGGGGAATTTACTATGGGTTTGCCCCGTCGAGGCAGCATTGGTGGTGATGGGGAGGGGGTGGGAGTGGGGGCGAAAAGGTGCTTACAAGTCAGCAGCCGACTCTAAAGCCCCGTTCACACAGCACAACTTTAGGCCGAACTAGATAAGGCGAACTAGATGAGGCGAACTAGGCGTGAAAGTGTGTCGTATCCACACATCCAGTGCTTGGGGCGGTTTAAGCCAGAAATCGATATCTGCGCATGAGCAAGTCCATACTAACCAGCACCACTTTCGGTTAGTCGAGGTCGCCATGAGAGAGTTTGGGTTCGACCTAGATATGTATAGACTGAGTCGTATTGTTTTGGAATGGTCAAAACTTCTGCTGGGCAGTGAAAACCCATAAATAAATGATGAAAAAAATATCTGTGCACAGATAGCGGTTTCATAGACCAAATTATATAATATGCACTTTTGATCGACTGGAAAATCAACAAACTCAGGTCTCGACTGTGCATGCATGTGACGTGCTTAAGCTGCCTCAAAGTAAACCGCTATCGTCCACACAAGCAAGATGGGCCGACTTAAGCTAGTTCGCTTCATATATACTACCTCACGATGTGGTTTACTTGAAGCGAACTAGATGAATCAACTCAGCCCTAATCCGCTTCAGTGTTGTGTCCACACGGCCAATGTGAGCCGAACTAGACAAGGCGAACTAGTTGAGGCGACTTAACGACTGTGTGTGAACGGGGCTTAAGGTGAGCTGCAGTCTGAACCATAGTTTCGGCATGTGGCGTGGTAGTGTTTTGCACATAATATTTACCATATCCATACACATAGGAAAAGCATGTGGATAAAAATGATATTTGGGTCCGTATAAATACATGAGTGATGCTTAATCTTTTTTAAACACAAAAAATACACCACAAGTTCTATCAGTGGAAGTAATCCAACTTCAGAAATAGTTTGCACTCACACAAACCTGTAATGGAACATATGATAAATTATCATGAAGGGGGTGGCACTGTGGATAGGACGCCTCTTCCCACGTGGGGTATCATGGGTTTGATCCATGACTGGATCAAATCAAATACAAAACTCATATTAGTTGCTACCTGATTCAGCTTCCTGATTACTATGGTGGTCTAATATTTACTAATAATGGTTGGCTTAGTTAGTATAGCAGTGATGGTATGTTATGGTGCAGGCAGCAAGGATTATCCATGGAGCACCAGCATTATTAAGTCACGATGAGTGTTATAAGTCGGTACCGATCCCGATAGTACCTCAACTGCTATTAGGACGGAAAACCTTACTCACTACTACTACTAGTAGTTCCGATAGTACCTTAACTGCTATTAGGACGGAAAACCCTACTGCATACTACTACTTAGTACTAGGCTTATTGCCAGTTCTGATAGTACCTTAACTGCTATTAGGATGTAAAACCCTAGTCACTACTAGGGCTATTGCCAGTTCCGATAGTATCTCAACTGCTATTAAGTATTAGGATGTAAAACCCTACTAACTACAGGCCAGTTCCGATAGTACCTTAACTGCTATTAGGACGTAAAACCCTACTGACTACTATGCCTATTGCTATGATAATATATGGATACTATACCGTAAGTAAAGACGGCTCAACGCGATGATACCCCCACCCCCACCCCCACACACATGCACATGGCTCCTGCAGAGGTTGGCATTTCGGACATTGTTTCGGCTCCTGGAGGCCGGCCCAGTCGCGCCCGGAGTGTGACGACCTTTGCAGCCCTGTCATACCCCCCCCCTCCCCCCGCTCACACACACCTCACACACACCTCACACACTCCACGTCCTTATTCACACCTGAACTCCTGCCCGCCTGTGTGCTGTGCACACCTCACACAATGAGCTGCACATGGCGCCGGGAACCGCGCCTGAACATGTGGATTTTATACCAGTGCCTTATACTGTGAATACAGATAGCGCTACCTGTAATATATATGTGATGTATAATGCATTATGCGAGTATAAATGCAAGGGTAACATATACATCCTATCTTTCCTCATGCGCATTGGTGGAGCGCCCCCCCCCCCCACCACCCTCCCAGCTGTCGGGTATTGCCGGGCGGGCGCCCCCTCGTGTCACACTCTGGAGGAAAATATATATTGCAGGTAGCGCCTCTATATGCTACAGGTGCCGTTATCTGTGTATATATAGCATGCCCTGCTGATATATATATACATATATATATATATATATATACATATATATACACACGGACATGCTTTGTTTGTTTCTTTAGGTTTTACATCCTGGCAACATCTAAGGACGGGTGCTGCGCGCTAATGGTGACTTTATAGTGCTCCCCCACTAGGAGACCAGGCCACCAGCACCATGACAGTCACATTATCCTAATACTGTGCTAACCAGTCCTTGCCATATCCTAGTAATGCCGAGTGTCAGGCTAGGTAGCGACAAGTATCAATTTTGCAAGTCATTGGTTTCACTCGGACTCCCAACCTTTCACACGGGAAGCCTGCGCTCTACCGATTCGGCCACCGCGTCCGGTGCGCAGAAGGGACAAGTCGCAGACGAAAACTGTTAGAGGTGTCACCACCGGACATGTAACGGACATGTATTCAAGTGTTGGTCATACATTATGCATGTACCTTGGTAAGCATGATAAGTAACTCCGATTCAGACTTACTTGCATTTTGGTTTACACAATACATAAATATATATTATGCAAGTCTAAACCAGACCGGGTGGCCGAATGAGATGAGCGTCCGCCTCCCGTTTTGGTAGGTCATAGGATTCGAGCCCTTGTCGAGTCAACCCAATGAATTAAAGTTGATACTGTTGCTACCTCACCTGTCCTTTGGCATTTCTCGGATAGAGCAAGGAGCAATTCAATAAGGAGCACCAAGTGCCCGTGATTGAAAATGCCACTGCTTTATCAACTAATGTACCAAAAAAGCAAAATGCAAAGGAAAAATCTTCCAGTGAGTAGTTTACTTGTCAATTTCAGCCAATTGTAATATATCTGGAATGCCCGGCCGTCTGAGCCCCAGATATACCACTTACTCTCCCCAGGTGCGTTCTGACAACTGTCTGTCAGTTCACACCTGATGCGCCTCTCTAACAAACGCATAAGCAAGAAAGGGAAGACAAGTCATGCAAGATTGACAGTGAAGAAGTTGTGCTTTATTGGCATCAACTCCTGTTCAACTACTAGTGACCTATCACCCTGACTCCTTACCTTCTGTCCACACACAGCCTCGTTATTCTCTTTAGTATGTATAGAAATCAGTGCCTACCACCCATTGGACCGGAGTTCCATGGTTGTTGCACACAGCTCAGTTTGTATATGAAAGGTGAAGCCTCAGACAGAGTGTCTGGGTCCCTGGCCAAGAGAAGAGTGTGTTCACTTCAAGAGTCCATCCAGAAGTGTGTTAGCAGTGCCTCGACCTCATATAGATCAGAGTGTCTAGAATAATCAATACCAGGATGAGGCTTGTGTGGTCAGGTGGGGCAAAGGGGTGCAGGTGACTGGGCCTCCCACAGCCAGCCAATCAGACACCCTCCACAGCTTGGGGGGGGGGGGGGATGCCCTAATATGGGCAGCTGTCACTCAACCCCAGCTCTAGGTGGTGTCCATAATGTATGCAGAGTGGCTGGGTGTGCTTGCCCATCGGCCTTGTGGTAACAGGTAGTTGCAGACAGTTACAATAAACATATATATCCTTCTCCTCCACTTGCACCCTTACTGGTGCATAGAGGGAACATTTCACCAAACATTAACACTCTCTTATATAGGAACATCTCGTCATAATCTCGTTCTCAAATGCCAAATGTCCATGGAACATCTCTAAGAAATAGTTTTGAGAAAATATCTGATTTGGTAAAGGTTGGGAACATTACAGCAAGCACTTTGTGTGTAGAGAAATGGTTATGTCAGATTGAGTTTGTCTTCTGTGTGTACGTGTGCGCGTGAGGGGTGGGGTGTTGGGGTGGGTGTTGGGGGATGAGTGTTGGAGGGGGGGGGGGGGTGAGCAGTCAGGTTAAGAAGACGCTCTGTCTAACTTGTCGTGGGTGGTCGTCCGCTTGGAAGCGTGCCTCTCGCCCAAAGGTTAGAGTAGAAGGGGACTTGGCGTCCCCGGCCCGGCCCGGCCCGGCCCGGCCCGACCCCCGCCGGGTCCCCGTGTCCCTGCCAGCTCAGAAACCCGCCATCACCCCCTCACATGGGGGCCACCGTGGTGCAAAAACACCGCCGACTAAATAATGAATAAGCGCCGAATATACTCAGCAAAACACATTAAATTAACATTTCCACCACGGATCCGTTATGTGAGGCCTTTATTCTCTTGACTTTTTTACTTCACTTTGAAGCCACTTTGCTATGACGTCATCGACCATGTTGCTCGAATGTGAGTATTAGGACCCACCGCTGCAGTTGCTCGGAGGAATGTTCTGATGCTCGCCGGTAGGAGCACTGCTGTGCAGGAGACGGGAGGCCGAGAATAGCCCCCGAGGCGACCCGCTCCGCGTTGTCAACAGGTCATCGATTGCTTCACGTCGGGACAAAACAGTACGTGACCGAGACCGTCATGAATCGTGCTCCCTTATTTGGATTATAATAATAGCAGAGTCTACTTCTCCAGAATTAATAGTATTTTATTGATGTTTTTGTTTGTCTATGTATGTGTTAGGCCTAATATTTTAATTTTTTAGGTTGGGCGATTTGTTAGTGAATGATGCGTGTACGGAGCGCTGAAGGTTGCCTTGGTCGCAGGGGGTAACTTCCGGGACAGCCATCCCTGTGACATTAGCCTGACCCGGAAGTGGGTCGAGAAGGGTGTAAGGGAAATCGTGTTGTCAACCGAACTCTGAACACCTCAAACACTCAAATCAAAGTAGTTGCACTGTATGGATAAACATTGTGTTGAGCCTGCCAATACGGTAAACTCACAAGTCACCATGTGGTATGGAGGTTACAGTTTAATGTGGTTTGTTTGTTTGTTGTTGTACGTCCTAGCAACATCTAAGGTCATATCAGGACGGGTACCGACTTGTGACAGTGCACACTCATGGTGACTTTATAGTGCTTTCCCACTGGGAAACCAGGCTGCCGGCACCATGACCTTGTATCCCACTCAGTCACATTATCCTGACACTGAGCACACCAGTCCTTGCCCTGTCCTAATCATGCTGACCGTCTGGCTAGGAAGCGACATGTATCAATTTTTAAGTCATTGGTTTGACTCGACCAGGGTTCGAACCCACGACCCCATGATCTACCAGCACAGGAGACGGACGCTCTAACTCATTCGGCCATCCCGTCTGGTGTCTGCATGGAGTGAGCACACAATCAAATGACACGATTAAAACGGTCACTGATCTCTATTTCAAACCCATGTTTGCTCGTTAAATATAATTTAATAGACAGGTCTTGGTTGATTACAATTTCTACATGTTGTCAGAGTGACGTATTGTTCAAGTAACTTTCCTGACAGGTGAAGTTTAAATTCTCCGGATCTGGCTAAGCTTTAGACAATGCTGATACCAAAGGTGCCACTATTTTAGTGTGATTAAATACTCAGTTTACTGACCATTTTCTTAACTTCATTATTGATGCTCAATAAAAATTCATATCTATATAAATAGTGGCTAGGGAAAGACAACAATAGACACGACTGGGTTGAGAAAGTTTTACTGGACTCTGGCACAGGAAAATGCACATACTGTAGTAATACCAAAAAAAAAAGAAATTTGGAAAGGACTGCAGGGCTCACAGGCAGTCTGATCACCCATGACGCGGCGGACGAGAACCAGAGGCGTCCAGCAGGAATGGGAGGGGAAAGGGATTCGAAATAGAATAGTATTAAATAATAATAATAAATCGGGTAAAACGAAGTAATATATTAATAAATATCAGATTAATCAGGAACGCTTAACTATTCCTCCGCAAATTTATATTCGTATAATTCTTATACCTCAAATATATACTTTTTTAAGGAAGGAACTTGTTAAGGCTGCATACTCCAATGAAAGCATCAACTTTTCAAAACCAAAACACTTATTTAGATTTTATGCTAGATGTCCAACTTTGATACTGGTGTATTTATTAAAGTTGCATAGTCCGATGAAAACATAAAATCTTCAAAACAAAGGCACTTATCTAGATTTGATTCTAGATATTGAACTTAGATATCGGTGCACTTATTAAGCATTTGTTGCTGCATAGAACATCATAATAAGTCAATTTATTAGAACCTGTTACTACTGAAGTCTATGGTGTCAGAATTTTGGCAAGCTTGCCAAAATTAATTTGGCATGTTTTGACGTCAAATATCTACAAAGTTAGCCACTTAAATTAAAAGTTACTTCAAATTAACGTAACTTAGATCATAATGATCAGCATAATGTATTTATCTCAGAAAATGGCCGAAACTCAACAGCATCGGACTATGCAACTTTAAGCATTTGTTGTTGCACATAACGGAATGCTAAGTCAACATTTTTAACCTATTATTGTTGGAACCTATGGTGTCAGAATTTCGACACACATGCATGCCAAAATTAACTTAGCATGTTTTCATTTCAAACATCTCCAAAGTTAACCATTAATAATCAAAATTCAACCTTTTTTCTTACGGTTTGTTTTGGTTATATGGGGCAGTGGGAAGACAACCATTAATGGTTACACTATTAATGCAATTTCTATTGTTAACAGAATAGTTATTTTTGTGGAATACGGTATGGAAATTGTGAATAAATAATGTCTAATATCTAAGAACGATCATAACGACCTAGTTAAAAGATTCACCCGGTACTTGTAGTACACGGGTGAATGACAACGTAGTCTAAATATGGGCGAAAATAGCTTTAGTATGGACCAGGGAGTAGAATGTCTGCCTCCAGTATCAAATGGATATTTATATAGGCACAGAGTTGGTGAAATGGGAGAGAATGTAAAAAGTCAAGATGGCGGCTGTAGGACGCCATCGATTTCACTTTTAAATCTTATTAAACTAGATATTATATTATATTTTTCAACTCAAAGGTAGCGGGCTAATAATAAGACAGATGTAAAGAATAATTGTTGCTTCTTACATTGTGAAATTAGGCTCTCATTTCATTGACCCGTTTTTTCGACAGCTTTTACATAGGGTTGGTTTGCACCCCTACTGCAGCAGTACGGGGTGAATCTTGTATCTAATAACGACCAAGCTAATATATTTATCTAATAAATATGTGCAGACTCTCAAACCCACCGGACTATGCAACTTTAGGGAATAATCCGCTCTCTATGATGCAAACCCACTCTGTATCCATTGCATGCCATGGGGTTTGCTGGTACCTGCCTCCCCGGGCCTTTGTCTTCCTTCTCTCACGCAGTATCAGCGCGGGTCATCACTCCTGTGTACAACTAGGTCAGCGTGTACACAAACCAATGAAGACGGGAGATGGGGGGGGGGGGGGGGCAATGGGGGAGGGGGAGTTGCGATGTGCACCGCCTCCATCCTAAGAGGCACCAGACGCAATGACCAAGTGGATCCAGCGTCCAATATCACATTCACGTGACGTCATCAACCGGATGCGCGGCCATTGTGGCGAGATCAACCAGTAAGCATCCCATAGAGTTTGCCTGTACGTGCAGTGCAACACGTTAGTTTTATTAAAAAATTAATAGAAATGCATAACCCTAACCATATCAATTTAATATAATCTTTTTGGGAAACATGTTTTCTATATGTGTACCAAGCAATTTGTTTCTCGGTGGTGTGGTTTTAGAGATATTTCACTTTTTCTGTATGAAGATTGCTCACTGCCATTGACAATGCATGGAGTTTGCTGGTACGTGGCGTGCAAAACGTTAGTTTTATTCAGAATTAATTAAGTCCAGAACCCTAACCATATCAATTTAATATAATCATTTTGGTAATGTTTTCTATATATATGTGTACCAAGCGATTTGTTTCTCGGTGGTGTGGTTTTAGAGATATTTCACTTTTTCTGTATGAAGATTGCTCATAGCCATTGAGTTTGCAGTGTGACAGTGCCTTTATTATTGTGGTTACTAGCACCACAATGGCCGCACTTCCGTTTAGCGTGACGTCAGTGCATACCCTATATTCGCATGCGGTAGGTTATGGGAGTGATCAACGGATTGTGAGATAAACTCCGGATAGAGATAAACCAAGGACATACACAATATATACTTCTAGCCACTTTACCCGGCTCTCATGTGACATACAACGTAGGCGCAACCAAAGAGCGAACCACATAATATACCAATGATAAGGAATACATTGTAAGAATACAATGTGTTGAGAGAAATCTCGGGATGAGTGAGTACAGACCTTAGATGATGGTTTGTTATTTAATGCTGTCTTCAAATGTTGGAAAGTATGTAAGTTTGAAATGAGATGTTGTTTTGACAAATGGGTGATGTGGATGGAACAAGCAGGCATTGCTATTGGAATTAGATTTAGAGTGATGAATTTCATCCTGAAATAAAAAAAAATTGAACAATGGCTGATTCGTGTAATCACTATTTTATTTAACTTTGACATCACTTATCCTGTGGCCATATGTATATGTGCATATCTGATTCTACGTAAAAATATTAATTGCTGACTTGTTTTAGCAATGTATCTAGTATAAGTATGACAATTACAATAAGTGTGTCCTATAGTAGGACCAAATTGGGCAAATGCTATCCATGGAATCAGTATTAAGTATTATGTAACTTTGACATGATTTGTCCTGTAGCCATATCTATATATCCATGTGAAATGCTTACAAGTTACATATATGTATAATGAGTCAGCTTCTCGAAAATGGGCCAATTGGTGGTTTATTTAAGGTGTCGGCGTCGTAATTCTTAAAGTGTAGTGCATTTCTTTGTTTTATATTAAATTATCCTAGAAGCAAATAAAGTTGTTGTATTGTCTCTACCTTTACATTCAGGATAAATTTAAGGACTTTGCAACACCTCTGTCAATGCTAAACTATAAGTATGCCGATCGACCCCCACATCCAATGATCGACGCCGACAACTTTAACAGATGTTGGCGTCACAATTCTTAAAGTGCAGTGCATTTCTTTGTTTTATATTAAATTATCCTAGAAACAAATAAGGTTGTATTGTTTTCTCTACCTTTACATTCAGGATAAATTTAAGGACTTTCCAATACCTCTGGCAATGCTAAACTATAATTATACTGTTCGTGACGACATCCAATGATCGATGCCGACAACTTCCCCCAATTGGCCTATTTTCGTGATCCTGACTCGTATACATACAGGGACATACCTGATTCCAGGTGAAAATTCCAATTGCTGATTTGTTGTAAAAATGTATTTTGCATAGGCATGCATATTTGTAGATACAAGATTCACCCCGTACTGCTGCAGTAGGGGTGCAAACCAACCCTATGTAAAAGCTGTCGAAAAAATGGGTCAATGAATTGAGAGCCTAATTTCACAATCTAAGAAGCAACATTTATTCTTTACATATGTCTTATTGATAGCCCGCTACCTTTGAGTTGAAAAATATAATATAATATCTAATTTAATAAGATTTAAAAGTGAAATCGACGGCGTTCTGCGGCCACCATCTTGTCTTTTTGCATTCTCTCCCATTTCACCAAATCTGTGCTGATATAAGTAGCCATTTGATACTGGAGCCACAGTTTCTAGTTCAGATTCCATACGAAACCTATTTTCGCCCGTATTTACACTACGTTGTCCTTCACCTGTGTACTACAATTACCGGGTGAATCTTTTATCTAGCATATTTGTTGTAACAATGTATTTAGTATAAGTATGAACTTTAATTGATGTAACATTATTGCTTAGCTGGAAGATCAGCCCTTGTGGAAGCAAACAGTTTGTGGTTAAATAAAATTGCACTCAACTTAACTTTTTTTTTTTTAAAGAGCAAGTACTGGTTGGTTCAGTGAGAGGATCATGTGATTGAGTGTGATAGGTTATAGATAGAGTATGATACCTGAGGGGGCTTATCCTCAGCTGGACAACACTATAAAGCTACGATGAGTATACATAGTCACCGGTCGATATCCATACTGAGCTATATCAGATGTAGCTATGCCGTAAAGAGACAAACCCCAATCAATTAATGGTTCTAGGAGGGCTCCCTCCCCACCCAGGGAGTTTAAAAGGGCCGTGGTACCACCACCCGTATTCTACCCCAAACACTGGCCTATTTACACCCCAGAGAATTGTGGGAAATGTGAAACACCTGCGTCACGGCAGGAGGTCGGCTGTAATTTAAATTAAATGATCAAGCTCAATTTTTTTGTGTTTTTGTGTGTCCCCTAACATGAAGACCATACATGTAAAACATGAACGATCTAATTGTTATAGCATTCTGCAGATACCAGTTTTGGGACATCGATGGATCCGAACCCATGAGTTTGTGGGTTCAAACTCTGGTCCAGTCAAACCAATGACTTGAAAATTGATATGTGTCCCTTCCTAGCCTGGCGCTCGGCATTATTAGGATAGGGCAAGGACTGGTTGGCTCAGTATCAGGATAATGTAACTGAGTGGGATAGCAGGTCATGGTACTGGTGGCCTGGTCTCCCAGTGGGGCAGCACTATAAATGCGCCATGAGTGCAGACTGTCACAAGTTGATACCCGTCCTGATATGACCATAGATGTTGCTAGGACGTAAAACAACAACAAACAAAGAGCATTATGCGGTCCTGTCATTGGAATCAGCATGTGGGTGGCTATGATGTCGAGTTTGCTACCCACCTCGAATGCACATGCTACACGCCCACACATTCTAACCGCCCACACACTACACACCAACACACCAACACACTCAGGCCACCCGGACCAATCACTGTGCCCCCCCCCCCGACCCCCGACCCCCGCCATCCCTCCCTCCCTCTTCGCCCTGTCACCCCTCTCGCTATATACTACTTATAACTCGCGCCTCTCACCACCTGACCCCCCACCATCGTAACCTCCCCGACCCCAGCGACCTCTGGCCCGGGGGTCACGCAGTCAGGCGCCGGGGTGTGTTGTTTTGTGCTTTAGTTGATTGCCTGGAGAGTGTCGCAAAATGAGTGCATGACGAACATCGGCAGCTGCTACACATAGTAAATTCTGGAGTGTTGTTGCCTCGGTGCAAGTATTGAATCTTTTAGCCTGTGGAGCTGCATGTGTTTAGTTGTTTCATTAGGTAGGACTCGCCCTGGTTTATTGCGGTGTAGTTTCCAATCATGCGTTACCAATCGGTAGTGCACATGCAATGTTCACGTATAGTTTGAGTGATGATTGTAGTTATCCTTCCTTTGGGAAATGCACGCGAATGTCAATAGTCACTTAGAAGTTTCCGTGTTGACGGAACCATGTCAGAGTTCTGTACTGTTTCAGCTTTCATGTGAGTTTCATGATAGTGTGCACCACCCATGAACCAGTTACCAAAGGAGTAGTGTGCGCGCACAGCTATATAATATTATATATGTGAATATATATATATATATATGTATATGTGAATATATAATAATTTATGTATATATGGATGGGGGAAATATTGTATTATATGTGTATTATGTGTGTATATTTGTATGTATACTATGTGTGTGTATATGTGTATATGTGTATATTTGTGTATATCTGTGTATGTATATGTCATTATATGTGTGTATGTCGATATATGTACAGTAAAACCTCTCTAAATCGACCAACCATGGGAACGACTTTAAATGGTCCATTTACGGAGGTGGTCGGTTTAGGGAAGTTTTTTTAATCATTACAATGGTATTGTATGGGCGATCGTTTGGGACCCAAATAAAGCGATCGATATAGGCGAGTGGTCGATCTGTGGAGGTGTTCGGTTAGAGAGGTTTTACTGTATGTGTATATCTGTGTATTTATGTGTATATGTATATGTGCATATATGTGGTTTATATATATATATATATATATATATTGGGATGGGGAGGCATTGGAGTTGGATCCGGGAGTATGGTGAGAGACAGCATCGCTTGGGTCCACATTTTACACCTAGCCCACTTTTTCCTGGGACACCACCCAGTCCAGTGCTATCTACTTCCGGTGAGACTGATTGGTCGCCGCCATGATGGTTGGCTTCGGCTGCTGCATGCTGGGATATGACAGACCCGGCTGACAAATGACGTAAACTAACGTCAGGCCGGCACGCCAACAATCTCCGTCTCGTCCACCCAGCCTGGACCACCCTACTCCCAATGACCCCCACCCACCACTCCCCCACCCCACCCACACCTCCCACATATAACCAGTTGCCAATATTCGCCCAAGGTCGGGTCTCTAGCTTGACCCACAACTAGTTCCCCGTTATGCATCTATATCTGTATAAACAGTTAATCTTTTACAGATGTTTTCACCTTGTTATCTTTATCCGTTATTTCAGTAATATAACTGTGAACACCATATACATATATTGATATATAAATACTGATGCTCCATTTTGTGATACGTCTAGTAGTAGGTACTAAGGTAGTTGTTTTACAAAGGCTTCGTTCGCACTGTTACTTATAAAGGACTGGCGATGTTGTGATATTACAAGTTGTGACTCAATATGTCATTGTCTATTATTTATAACCCATACCCATCTGTATAAACATGACGGGTGAGTCTGAACGACTTTGAAGGGGACATGTGTTGTTTGCCAATGTGCATAATGGTGCTGTCACATTACGACGCTTCTTGCCAACGTGTATCGACGTGTGTGATTTTTTGGCGGAATGTCGGGATACATTAGGAAGCATTATGCGCGCGATAGGCGCTCGTTGGTAATCATTGATAGACGGTGACGGTCGGCGGCGCGTGTTAGGGGATCGGCGAAGTTTTGTGCTTGCACAAAACTTTCAACGTGCGAGAATGCATGGGTGCTAACATTATGGCGACGTTAGGGACGTGTCGAGATACGTTAACCACACTGGAATAACGTTAGTTGAATACTAGGCATATGCCGCGCGTGCGTGAGGGGCGTTTCCACACGTTGCGCCAAACCTTTGCTTTGTTGTTTTACATCCTAGCAACATCTAAGGTCATATCAGGACGGCGCGACAAACTTTTTTGTTTTTTTTCTCACAACGTCGGCCGCATGCTACCAATACGTTGCGCTGACGCCGACAAGTTTAGTGTGTCTCGACAATTAAAAGTGATTTTGCGCATTGGTGGCGTGCTGGTGAGAAGCGTTGTAATGTGACAGGCCCAAAACCCCCCGTCATTGATGAAATAACCATTAGTGATAGTTTCTATGGGTATTTATGTAACATCATTAAGGCAGTAAGAGAAGTAATGAACTCAAACAGGGAGATGTCCCCCCCCCCTATTACCTGCTACATTCACAGTGAAAATATAAGCATACATATTGAAATCAACCACTATTTACTAGTTTTAAACTATTCTGGGGTAAATCCAAGCTGAAGGACCGAACTATTCATCGGTAACCGCTGGGTATGGACGCGCCATACCTAACCTTTGGACACAAGTTATTAGCCGAGGGCTTCGTTCGTGCACGGCTGCACTTCGAGAACACATTTGTGTTTCGGGGCCATTAGTGCATGCACTTCCGGCGTTAGAAAACAACCTCCAAAAAGATCTAGGCAGTGTGCACGTGTGACACACAACCTACCTCCTTTTTTTTGCTTGCCTATCCCCATTATGGCCTACAAGCCTCGTGCCTGTTCGAAGAGGACAAGCAACTCACAAAGCCAACCAAATTGGCCATCGAACTAAGTAAGTAGTCACCGAGCTACTTGCATAACTGACGCATAATAGACGCATAACAGACGCATAACTGACGCATAACTGACGCATAACTGACGCATAACTGACGCATAACTGACTATAAGTATAACTGACGTATAACTGACGCATAACTGACGTATAACTGATGTATAACTGACACATAACTGACGCATAACTGACGCATAACTGATGCATAACTGACGCAAGCACTCATACAGCATGCAAGGCTGCTTAGAGTTCCGACTAATTTATTCACAGAGAAAGCTGACTGAATAACTCATATAGACGAGTGTGTTACTCGCAGAAATAACTGAGCAGCTCACACACTGTTGAATTTCCAACATGCACTTGTGTTGTTCCGAGGTAAGTAGGTTACTCTTGCTTACAAGTTTCTCTTGCTTACAAATTTCTCTTGCTTACCAGTTTCTCAGAAGCAGGTCAGTTACCCATAGAAGCAAAGATGGGTTGCTCATAGGGACAAGTGTGTTGTTCACAAAAAGAAGTTTTTTGTTCACGGTGAAGCAATTTACTCAGGGAGAAAAGTGGTTTGCTCACAGAAATAAGTGGGTTGCTCGCAGAGGCAAGTGATTTACTCACAGAGGCAAGTGATTTCCTCACAGAGAAAAGTGATTTGCTCACAGAGAAAAGTGATTTACTCACAGAGGCAAGTGATTTAGTCACAGAGAGAAACCACTTTCTCAGAGAAACAAATAAGCTCCTCAGAGAGACTCACAGAAACAACTAAGCGACTTGCCCCTTAGAGGCAACTGGATTGAGATAACTGAGTTGATCACGGAACAACTCACACAACGCCTTTCGAGCAATTCGTGGAAAAGTGCGAAGCTGCTCCCGGAAACTGCCGAAGTGCTGCTCGTGGAGCACCCCGAGCGGCTCACGGAACCCTGCCGAGTCGCTCACGGAATGGACCGAATTGCTCCCTTTGACGGGCGGAGGCTGGTGGGGAAGGCGGTGTGGGGGCTGGCCGCGCTGAGTACAACACGCGCCGTCCAGGGGCGACCCGCCGCCTGCTCACGTGCCACCAGAGATAACGCGCCAATTTGGAGACATTCCCCCGCCAAAATAATAATAATAATAATCATTCTGATCATGTCGGCTTCCACGGGACTCCGGACGCGGCGTTGTTATCCTAGCCCCGGCGCCGCCCATTAAACGCAAAGCATTTCCGGCGCGGTAAAGTTTGCATTTTATTTTCAACGAAACTTGGAACTGTTTTTTTTGTGTTTTTTTTTAAAGAATAGAAAGGGAAGGAGGGTGAGAGGGAAATGGAAAAAAAATAAGGCAGGCAGCGACCAGTTGCGTTGACGTGCATCGCGGGTAACAACAGCGGGAGCCGGTGGTGGTGGCGCCAAACTTTTCGCTCGCATGTCTCTGAGCACGGGGACTGAAATAACAGTCACAGAAATCCACCCATTCTGAAAAGTCTCAATTTATCATCGATTAACTCACGGACCAAATCATTTATTCATACTGTGACAATAACGACGTTGCCGCAATTCATCATGCAGAAAAGGAATTAGACCCTGCTTATTGTCTCGGTAGTTTTAAGACCGCAAGTTTTCTTTCTCTTTCTTTATCTTGGTTTCTGTCTTTTTAAGCCATCATAAAATTTCCCACACGCTGAACATAACTATCCGAGCGACTGTCGCTAAAAGTGTCAGTGCATTTTTAGGTGTCTGCCATCCCTGATGTATTCACTAATCCATAAGAAGATATTGCTTTTAATGATAATTTACTATGACGTATATTATCTCATGGGATAAGACCAATGTGAAACTACTATTTCTACATATATAGATGCTAATATGTAAATCGTACTTTTGGCATCTATTTTGTCATCTTACAATGATTTTAAATACACATGATGTCTTAATATAAGCGGGCATGGAAGTAAGCTTCCACAAAATCATTACCAAAATGTTGAAGTGGTTGACCATGGGTTGCTTGCTACATGTGCACGTAGTTGAGATGATACTGATACTAGTGATAGGAACATCTAATCGGCGGATAGCTGTAGTTGGTTATGAGAACCGTAATATTCCTAAGTTTTTCGTCTCTCATCTATAAAGTTTGATAATGTATCTAATAACCAACGCTATATATATATATATATATATATATATATGTATATATATATATATATACATATATATATACATATATATACATACAGTAAAACCTATCTATACCGACCACTCCCCTATATCGATCGATTTATTTGGGTCCCAACAATACAATTGTAACCATATTCTAACTCCCTAAACCGACCACCTCCATAAATGGACCACTTAAATTCGGCCCCAAGGGCGGTCGATTTAGAGAGGTTTTACTGTATATATATTAAGAGTTCAGGCGCAAGACCATGTAAACACCAATCCAAAAATTGAGGTTAAAGAAAAGATTTTTACCTGCAAATGAGATTAAAGCTCACTAATTCCACTTTTCATATGATCACATGGTTATGGAGCAATACACAACACAGGAATATAAAAATATAAATGTTTTGAAGGTTTGATTGCAATGTTTCTCTCCATTTTTGGATGGACGTTTACGTGGTTTTGCACCTGAACTCTTCAATGTATATATATATATAATCGGTAAAGCGCAGGCTTCCCGTGCAGAAAGACGGGAGTTCGAAACCCGGCCGAGTCAGACCAATGACCTAAGAAATGTATATTTGTCACAACCTAGCCTGCTGCTCGGCATTAGTAGGATTGGACAAGGACTGGTTAGCTGTCTCAGTGTGATGTGACTGAGTGGGATATCGGATCATGATGCAGGCTGCCTAATCTCCCAGTAGGGCTGCACTATAAAGTCATAATCAGTGCGCACTGTCACAAGTCGGAACCTGTCCTGACATGACCATAGATTTTATTAGGACATAAAACCCCAGCAAACAAATATATACATAGTATATATATCATATGAGGGTGCGGTGACTAGCGGTGTGGGTTCAGCTGAACCAGGTCGCTGTTCACACCATGGTGAGCATTGCTATACTTGGAAAATGAAAGTTTATTTTATTTAACATCACCTCTGGAGCATATTGATTTTTATCATTGGCTATTGGACATCAAACATATGGTCATTCTGACATATTTCTTTGGAGGAAACCGACTTTCGCCACATAGGCTACTCTTTTCGATCAGCAGCAAGGCATCTTTTATATGCACTTCCCACAGACAGGACAGCACATACCACAGCCTTTGATGAACCAGTTGTGGACTACTGGTTGGAATGGAAAATAACCCAAACTGCAAATGTGTCCATTGAACAGGATCGATCGGATGACCCACAGCTTCACAGATGGATACTCTTCTGCCTGAGCTACGTCCCGCTCCCTCGCTGTACTTGGAAAGCGAGCGATACCTGCCGGGGTCAGATCGGCCAGCCTACATAAATTACTATCTTTGTGTCGAGTCGGCTGTGTGCGCAGATTTTACTTCTTTATAATTAAAACAAAGGCAGCGCGCCCACACCTACACCTACAGCTATTTGCTTTTTACTTGGTATCTGCACTTCGCATGTGTCTTGTTGTATTGTTCATGAAGTGCTAATGTCATATCTGGGGCATCCCAGACTCATTTTTTTGGACCACGTGGTAATCTTCACTCGGGCCCAGTAAACAAGCATTGTAGGATGGCTGACTAGATAGCTTAGTACAAGGAGACAAGCAATCTGGAAGAGGTCCAACCATGGAAGAACAGGCCAGGTACTAGAGCACTTGTGGGTTCAACTCTGACACATGAGACTTTGAGAGGGAGTCACGGCAATGTTATCGGACATCGGTGGTGTTAAAATGATGCACTACATAAATATGCCAAGAAGCTGAATGCCCATGAATTACTTGAAGTTATATAAGCAGAAGAACTTGACATTTTTATTCACTATGACATTGGCTAAATTCCACGAAAGGCTAAGTCGGGAAAAAATGTATTAACAGTAAACAACTATAACTATAATAAGGAAATTGAACACTAAATTGGGACACAGTGTCTTCGGGAAAGGCAACCCTGAAATATCCATGAATGTATATCTTGAGGAAGATTTGTGTGGCAATGAGCTCTTATGGCTTAGTACATATGTGGTATAGCTGTGTCACTGTATTCAAAAGATGGTAAAGAAAAGTGCTTTAGTTGGGATCAGAAGCAGGACCTCCTCAGCAAGGAGAAGGACTGTGGTTTCAACCACCTGAAGTGGCTTCAACTCACATATAAGCGAAGATGGTGCACCAACGATTGATGTATACAGTCTCCTGGGAGAATCAGTAAATTGGCCTTCAGCTCATCTAATGGTGACCTACAAGCACTAAGGTGTGTTCTGTCAATTGTAAATTATTCAGTTACCCTTGATTGTAACTTTTCACTCTGCTACTGATTTTGTTTTTGATGTCTCGGTGAATTGCAGTTGTGCTGGTGACTTAGACGTGGAAATGTCTACGGGGACCATGGTTCACAGCCGCTGTGGTTACAAAGAGTGTTCGCACTAACCCCACTTGCAAATTTGGGCAGTGGCCATTGTATCTGAACAGGGGGGGGGGGGGGGGAGCTGGTTTAATGTGTACCCAGGTGAGGGGTTCTACACTGTCGAGGTGGTGGATATCTTAAAGCAGGATCAGGGGGGAGCGGGACATAGCCCAGGTGTTAGTGTATCCACCGGTAAAGCTGTCGGTCATCTGATCGATCCTGTTCAGTGGACACATTTGCAGTTTGGGTTATTTTCAATTCCAAACAGTGATCCACAACTGGTTCATCAAAGGCTGTGGTATGTGTTGTCCTGTCTGTGGGAAAGTGCATATAAAAGACCCCTTGCTGCTTATCGGAAAGAGTAGCCTATGTGGCGGCAGTGGGTTTCCTCCAAAGAAATATATCAGAATGACCATATGTTTGATGTCCAATAGCCGGTGATAAAATCAATGTGCTCTTGAGGCATCGTTAAATAAAACAAGCTTTACTTTAAAGCAGGATCAGCCCCACTTTAGTTTCCGAATAACTGATGACTGTGCTATGGGTTCATGTTGTGACCATTGCATATAAGCTGCTGTCATGCTGATGTGCTTACTGTACTACAATTTTGCAGAAAGCTTTTTAGTGGGCCAGGTGGGAAGACCAAGCCCCCAGAGTAGGAATATGCTTTGGTTGGGTTCATTTTCAGCCTAACAGCCATTGACACTGCTGCACTGGTGCCATTTAAAACAATATTTTTTATTTATTTTTGTACTAAAGTGTAGTTTATTCATCGAATAATATCTCTTGTCAACGCCAGAACACTGGTCCATACCGTCCTTGATACATAAATACAACTACTATCAGTTGTACTAGTAACTGCATGCAAATCCTGTTTGATACTAAAAGTATTATACATTTTATAAATGAAATATCAGTGAATTTCTTGTAAATCTTCTTTTTGAAGGCCAAAGTGAGATGGTCGAGTGAGTTGAACGCCTGCTTCCTGTTTTTGTAGGTCATGGGTTTCGAACCCACGGGTTCGAAACATGGTGGACTCAAAGCAATGACTTGAAAATTGATGCTTGTCGCTACCTAGCCTGACATTCGGCATTACTAGGATAGGACAGGGATCACCGAAGTGAGGAAGACAGGCAATTGTCCGTTTGAAATTTCCATTAATGTACCAAAAAAGGAAATAAAGTTAGTTGGTGGTTGTCGTCCATTGTCTGATCAATTTAATGGTAAAGGTCCAGCATTGCGGCCCATGCTTCCTTCGTGGCTATTTATTCAGATGCGTCATGTGAAGGTTATGCCTTATGGCATTTTGCATGGTGGGGGCTTTAACTTTGAGCCCCATTCAGACTTGACGAGTAAAGTCAGGCACCACTTAGGCTCAATTAACGCATAATGTAACCCCACACACATACATGTTCTAGAAATGTGGGCTGTAATGGACTGTATCGAATAACCATGCTTCAATGCTCGTCATGGACAATATGGCCTTGTCTAATATTGAAATTTGTTTTACGTCCGAGCAACATTTAAGGTCTTATCAGGACGGGTACCGACTTGTGACAGTGCGCGCTCATGGTGACTTTTATAACCATGACCTGATATCCCACTCATTCACATTATCCTAATACTGAACAAACCAGTGCTCACCCTACCCTAGCAATACCAAGTGCCAAGCTAGGGAGCGATAAGTGTCAATTTTGTAAGTCATTGATTTCACTCGGCTAGGGTTCGAACCATCAACCTTCTTCACGGGAAGCCGGCGCCCTTACCAATTGTCTAGTGGTAAAAGTAAGAATGGTATACTTATGTTCTGGATAAAATAGTTTTTTTTAGGTCATCCATTAATTATAATTTTGATGTACAGTTAGTATATATATGGAGCAAAGTCTACTACTATTTGCGATGCACTGAGTAGATTGGATGGGGTGGGGAGGCGGGTTCTGGTACAGTGGTAGATATATTTATAGTGTGAGATGGGGTTCTCCTTAGGATGACGTCACGACGGTCAAGCTTCGTCATAAACCCGTCGCTCCCCTAGGGAGACCCCCCACCCACCCTCACTGTCTCCCACTGGGGCACCCTCCTGAATGATCCTTTGCCACTCCCTCAGCGTGTCAGTCTCACCCCTCACCCCACCACCACACACACATACACACACAGACACACACACACGCGCACCATGTAGGAGCCCCTGATCTCTAGAGCATGCATATTTATTGGCAGTCCAGTCGACGGGCGCCCGCTCCATTGTTACCAGCTGGAGTTGTTTAAATCTTCGATAAATCGCCGTCGGCGCGCGAGCATGGATGACATATGTGGGCGGCGACGGGGCAAGTGAGGAGGGGGCGGAGGGTGGCGGTGGGTGGCGGAGGGGCAGCGGCTTGTGGGGCGGCGGTGGGCGAAGTGGATCGGGGGAACCGCGGGAGTGGAGTGGGAGGAGGGGCGGGTGAAGAGCGGAGGATGGGCGGGAGTGGAGCGGGGGGAGGGGCGGGAGTGGAGTAGGAGAGGGGCGGGTGAAGAGCGGAGGAGGGGCGGGAGTGGGAGCTGGAGGAGGGACGGGAGTGGAGCGGGGGGGGGGGGGGAGTGGAGCTGGAGGAGAGGCGGGGTGGGAGCGGGGGGGAGGGGCGGGAGTGGAGCTGGAGGAGAGGCGGGAGTGGAGCGGGGGTAGGGGGCAGGAGTGGAGCGGGGGAAGTGGCGGGAGTGGGGTGGGGCGGTGGCGGGGGCGGGAGTGGAGCGGGGGGGGGGCGGGAGTGGAGCGTTGGAAGGGGCGGGAGTAGAGCGGAGGAGGGGCGGGAGTGGAGCGGGGGTGGGGGCGGGAGCGGGGGGGGGGCGGGGGCGGGAGTGGAGCGGGGGCAGGGGCGGGAGTGGAGCGGGGGAGGGACGGGAGTGGAGCCGGGCAGGGGCGGAAGTAGAGCGGAGGAGGGGGGGGGGGCAGGAGTGAAGCAGGTTGGAGCCGCTTTCTTCCCGGACCCAGAGCCGGTCTTGCCCAGGCGCTGCCCTCCCTCACCCACCCCCACCCCCATGCCGCCTCCACCCTGCACGACAATCTTCTCTTCAGCCTGAGGAGCCGGCCCCGCGGTCAAACAAGGTCAGGCCCCTGACCCGCAGGTCAGGCCCCGGGCCTGTGTGTCGGTGTGTCATTATTCCCCGAGTCCCCCTCTCAGCCCGCAAGGGTCAATTGGCCGAGCGCGTGCCGCCCCGTGCCCTTGGAGACAGTAAGGGGTGGGTGCGGGTCGACGGGGGGGGGGGGCAGGGGGGTGAGGAGGGATGGGGAAAGGGGGGAGGGATGGGTGCGTGTAGGAAGGGGAGGGGGCAGAAGCAGCAGGCTGGGTGGTGGAATGTGTGTGTGATGAGGCGGTGTGGCGGGAGGGCGCGGTCGACCGGTGGTGTAACTGTGGTGCCAGAGTTGAGTTGTGTCCGGTGTGGTCAGTCGTCGGTGATCTATGGGGCAAAGTGGACACGCCACAGGGGTCACCTTGGCTGCTTTACCGGCCTGCTGACCACTGACCGCTGCCAAAGGTGGCCGGCAGGGCCCCGGGGGCGGGCGCCGCCTTGACGGTGACCGGGGGGCCACCGGGAGCGCCCCTTAATGACACCGGGGGTGATGGGAGTGGCCTGTACCTACGGTGTCCGGGGATTAAACCCAATAAGCATTGACCAGCCACGGCGCCCACACGGGAGGAAAGGGCGCCCACACGGGAGGAGAGGGCGCCCACCAGGGAGGAGATCGGCCCGAGGGCGGGTACAGGCGGGGACTGCTACCGGGGGTGGCCTCGTAGTGAGCTGAACAGTAGCGGGAATGGCGCGGCCTGTCACTATCGCCGGCCAGTGAATCTGTATGTGAGCAGGTGGGATGGGGGTGGGTGGGGGTGGGGGTAGGGGGGAGCAAAAACACACCAGAAAGATCATGGTACGCAATCTTAAAACTCTTGTCAACGATGTCAACAGATAAGCCGTTGGTTTTCACTATAATTTCATCACCTTTTTTTTAATAAAGCAGCTTTTCATTGCCCTTAGAGCTGCATAGTCCGAAGAAATATAAAATTTTCAAAACCAAACCAATTATCTAGATTTGATTTTACATATCTAACTTAGATACTGATGCACTTATTAAGCATTTGTTTCTGCATAGAAGGCAATAGTTAGTCAATTTAACAGAACCTGTTACTGCAGAAGTCTGTGGTGTCAGAGTTTTGGCAAGCTTGCCAAAACTAATTTTCCATGTTTGCACTCAAAATATCTCAAAGGCTTACCATTTAAAATAAAAGTAACTTTGAACTAATGTAAAGTAGATACTAGTGATCGATATAATATATTTATCTCAGAAAAAATATAGAAATTCAAAACCATCAGACTATGCAACTTTAATGAAGCATCGGGAGATGCCACATTGTTAGTTTTGCGAAGGAGTAGGATATTGGTAGCGACACAAGGGAACATAGATGGCGGCACAGGTAGGTAGGTGGAGGGTTATGGTGAGCAAAAAGAATGCATTAAAGTGGTTAAGTACAGCTGCTGGTTTTTTTGTGTTTTTTTAATGTAAACAACCACAGATGGTACCACCAATAGTGTTACTGTTACAGTGTTAGCTGAATTCAATGTTCTTGGCTAGGTATTCACGGACATATCTGAGTGCTGGTTGTGGACTAAACATCGAATACATGTAGTTTTTTATTTTGTTCAGTTTCTTTGTGTGATGGCTTATTTACCCTGTCTACAACGAATAAGTAACATCGCGGCTTGTTTTCATCGCTGGACAGCAATAGTCTCAATTTGGTAATTGCCTTGTGATCTTAGCTGAGTAGTCGCTAACCTTCATAATGTTCATTTTGTTGGTGCCACGCTTGTGACATTTTGGTTTATACCTACCCCATGTAGGGATAGTCAGTCCATGGGGTCGTGGGTCGTGGGTTCGAACCATGGTCGAGTCAAACCAATGACTTGAAAATTGGTGCTTGTCACTTCCTAGCCAGGCGCTCGGCATTATTAGGAGAGGGCAAGGACTGGTGTGCTCAGTGTCAGGATAATGTGACTGAGTGGGATACTAGGTCATGGTCCCGGCAGCCTGGTTTCCCAGTGAGACAGCACTATAAAGTCACCATGAGTGCGCACTGTCACAAGTTGGTACCCGTCCTGATATGACCTTAGATGTTGCTAGGATGTAAAACAACAACAAACAAACAAACAACAAACAAACAGTCTATGCTGTGACTTCGTGAGGTCAGGGTTTTCGATCATTTGAAGAATTGCTAGGAATTAGGTATGGGCTGACAGTTGTGAGTGCACACAGACTACATCAAGTGACCTCACAGCCTTTGTTCTTAGAAAATTACATCTGGCCCATTTATTGTAATTTTAGGATGGTGAACTCATACTACGTCATAGACAGTGGAGTTTGACCCAACAATTTTAGGGAATTATGCCAGCACACCGACTTCCTTTTGAGATTCCGCAGCCACGAATTCTCATTCAATGACCTTGTTTTGTGTATCTTAGACTCCAAGACTATAATTGTTAAGGCCGGAAGACCAGCGCCTCGGTGCTGAAAAAAGATGGTATTCAACTGGAATAAAAATTTGAACCAAAAAAAATTAAAAAAAAGATCAGGGGGAGTTGGAGTTTGACCATGAAATGGGTATCATGTGAGTGCACTACCTACCCAACGACCTTACAATCAAGTCTCTCCCTTCATCATCTGCTTTTGTAATTGTAGCAATTGTATTGGTTTCGTAGGTGAGTACTATCTTCGTCTTTTTTTAAGTGTTGTGTTTCTGACAGAAATAAGAGAGAGGGGGATAGAGGGGCATGGCATACTGGTCACACATAGATGTTGCTAGGACGTAAAACAACAACAAACAAACAGCATACTGGTCACACAATGCTGGTCAGTCTATGACCAGCGTAGAACCAGCACATGAGCACCTTACTTCACACACCAAGCTTTACAACTAAAAAAATACCAAAGTCTAGACGCCACCAAAGGCCACCCCTACACGGGTCCTCTTGGTGACTGACCACCCAGCTGGCATCTTCCCATCTCCTTTCGTCCCACAGCCGCTAAGCTCGACTCCGGACAATCAATGGAAATGTTATTTTGTCGCTGTCAACGCGACCAGGGCAATCTTGTGACAAATTTGTCGGGGGTGATCAAGGAAGGATGTGCGGGCGCGCGTGTGGCCGGAGGGGGGGGGGCGTAGGTCGGGGTGGAGGGGGAAGGGCGACCCGGGGTGCCCGGGGCCACGGAGGAGTCGGGAGGGCACGGGACCCCGGGTGAAGGGGGCGCGTGCGGGCGGGTGGACGGGGGATGCAGCGGTTGACATAAGATGTTGCCAGCCGCTGCCGCCGTGACCCGCGCCCAGATTGCCTGTGGAAGATGCATGGGCCACACCTGACAGTAATTTAAAGTAAGTACCTAGGCCCGCCTGGTCAGCCTTGAGTGCTGTGGGGGTGGCACCCTCCCCCCTCCCCTCTCCCCCCCCCCCTCCCCCGACACACACTCACACACAGCCCCCCTCCTCCCCCTCACCTCACACACCTTCCGTCCACTCACACCGAGCAGCACCACCCTCCCCCGCACACCCACACCCACACGTCCAGCAGATCGTGCAGCGTACCCTTGCATCCCATCCCCGTCACATCTCTCACATCACTGCGCATCACCCACATCCTCACCGCTCATCACCACTATCGTAAACCCGCCAATTGCAAGGCGCCTTCCTCTGCGTTTAAGGTAACCACTTCCACAAGTTGCTGATTGTGAAACAAAGCCCTTGCCCTCGCTCACCCCCCCCCCCCGGTCCCTCCCCGCCCCCTCCAGCTCTATACAAGCACCATATGGCTCATGCCAGTCACAAAGGTATGTTAGCAAATGGTTTGTAAACAGGTGCTGTGACGATTTGTCTATCCCTTGCCGTGTTTCTAGCTGTAACCTTGTGCGTTGCTAGTTTTAGATACAATAACATTTCCTTGTTTTAAAGAACACTGGGAACATTTATTATATTTATTAGAGGATGCATCTAGTAATTTTACCAATCTATTCAGCACTTTCTAGCTCGAGCTGCGGTTTACAACTAACCTCGCCACAAGCACCTATTTGCCCACCTATTTGCCCACCTTTTTGCCCACCTATTTGCCCATTACCTCAGCACTTTGCCCATCCTTCACCTTTGTGCCTACACTTCCACTCCTCACCTCACACAACCTTGATCGCCTCCTCTTTCTACATCCACAGGCGTATGTTGGCTACTTCCGGTTGTTATTGAGCTTTATAGAAATCACAACAATCACATTACACCATTCTCGTTTCTTGAAATCACCACAACCACACTTCATTCACCTTATACTTTTAGATACAATCTTTTGAAATCACAAAACAACACCATTGCAAACACTGACCGCTCCGCAGCCAAGGACAATATAAATCCCCGTCTCCACCCATCCTTTCCATCCTCCACCCCATCTTGGCCGTTCTCCTCACACCCACCACATCCACTCCACCTCGCCCCAATTCACGCTAATATACAATTACCCTCTCTACCCCTCCACCTGCACCCCACCGCTCATGTAATCACAAACAGCCACCTCCCTCCTCCCCTCCACTTACCTCAATTCCCCTTGTACCACAACACGCCTTCCACCCCCATACCAGTACACCACCCACACTACTTCTGCCATCACACTACATTGCATATCCCACCACCCCGAATGTGCAACACCCTCCGAATGTGCAACCCCCTCAAACTCCGCCGTCCAACTCTCTTTACGCCTCCACTCCTCCCCCCTCACTCCCGCTCCCGCCCCGCTCACCCCCCCCCCCCCCCCCCTGTGTAATGGCGAGCTGCTCGCGTCGCCTCTCGCGCACAGATGACATCAGCTCGCCGGGTGGACAAGACCCAATCGTGTCCCGACCCGCGCCCCGATCAGTTTATTCACAAAGCCCACCCAGGACGGCGACATTGGTGCGCGTGTGTTGTATGCTGTTATAGAGGCGGAGGGCGAAGAGGCCATCCGCGCGCGCGTGTGTGTGTGTGTGTGTGTGGAGATATCGGAGTGGGCGGGGGTGTGCGTGTTTTAATACAAGTTCACAGAGATTTACCCGAGAAAACCATCTGAAACACTCCGTATGAATGAAAGTTGAATAATGGAGCAGCACACACACAAGCTACATATAATAACGAGAGTGCATCATGTGTAAGCCGATGCGGTAGCCGAATTAGTAAGACTTAGAGCGCAGGTTTTCCCGTGCGGAAGGTCGGGAGTTCGAATCCCCGTCGAGTCAAACCAATGACTTAGAAAATTGATCGTGTCGCTCCCTACACTGGCGCTCGGCATTACTATGATAGGGCAAGCACTGGTCAACTTAGTATCAGGATAATGTGACTGAGCCGGGATATAAGGTCACGGTGCTTGCCTGGTCTCCTGCACAATAAAGTCATCATGAGTGCGCACTGTCACAAGTCAGTACCCATCCTGATATGACCATAGATGGTGTCGGGACATAAAACTCCAACAACCAAAGCATCACGACGTGTTGATTTGTGAATGCATAGATTTGAAAAATACAACACCGTTTTTAACATATTGGTGGACCCGCATCTGGCCTGAGCTCGGTGAGACCATGGTCCGGGCATACACTGGAGGAACCAGCCGCAGCTGGACGCGGTTCGATGCGAGCTGTATACGGGGGGGGGGGGGGGGGGGATAGGAGGGGTATGGGAGAGGGCACCTTCTGTGCAGTGACACAAAGGCGGGCTTTGACATCGGCGCGTCGGACACGGGACCGGGATCCACACGATCCAAAGCCGCCCGCCCCGTCCCACACCCTCCTTGGACCCCACCCGGCCAACCCCACCCCGCCCTGTCCCGACCCAACCAGCCCGATCCCACCCCGCGCTGTGGACCCGCGCTGACAACACGCCCCCAAATCATTGCCGCCTGAAAAAGTGCACACCACCTTGGCGTGTTACTCTGTAAAGGCCCTGTCACACTACGACGTTTCTCACCAACGCGCTTCGACGCGTGCCGACGGGTCTGGTTTTTGTTCAAAACGTCGGTACACGTCCGGTACGTTGCCGGCGCGTTGCCGGCGCGTTACCGGCGCGTTACCGGCGCGTCGGTACATAGCAACGTGTGAATGGAAACGTCGGCGCGCGTCGGCGCGCGTCGCGGCGCGTCGAGGTTTTGTGCATGCACAAAACTTTGGACGCGCGGCGACGCGCGCCAACGGGTTGGAGGGCGCGTTACGGACGCGTTAGCAACACGTCGACACGCGTTAGCGGCGCGCCGGCAGAACGCTGGTAGACCGTTGATCAACGCCAGTTAACGTTGGCTTTTTTTCCCCCAAAATGTGACCGTTCCGTCGGCGCGTCCGTAACGTCCCATCGACGGGTAGTGGGCGCGCTATTGGCGTTGCTCCAGCGTATCTCGGCGCGTTGGACGTGTTGCGGGCGTGCCTGGACGCGTTGGCCGCGCAGTGTCGACGCGCTGCGGGCGCGTCCTAACGTGTTGCTGGCGGGTATGTACGCGTTGACACGGTACTAACGCGCCGTCAACGCGCCGTCAACGCGCCGACAGCGCGCCGACAACGCGCCGACAACGCGCCGACAACGCGCCGATGGCACGCTGGGAACCCGCTGGTGGGACGTTGACATGTTGTTCTGCGCGCGTCGAAACGCGTTGGCCGCGCGCTTGTAGCACGCTACTAACACGCTGCGCCGCGTCAAACTTTCTCCCAAAGCGCCGAAAAGTTCGACGTTTCTCGACGGGTTGCAAATATTTTGCGCGTTGCCGGCGCGCCGGCGGAAGCGTCGTAGTGTGACAGGGCCTTAAGGGGCTGTCACACTATGACGTATGGCGTCAGAGCGTGCTCAACGTTAGAAAATTTGCCAGTATGTCGGCATTCGTCAAGCTTTTCAGTGGCGGGAGATAAATATGGGCATACGCACAACGTACACACAACGTATGTAACGTATGCAGAACATATCTCTGACCTATTGCTAGCATAGGAGAGTGTTTATGTGCCTCACAAAACGTTCGCAAACCACTCACATACGCTCACAGTATGCTGAACAAAGTATGGTGTATATGTTAAGTATGCTGGCGATATGGCTAGCATATGTTCAAAGTACATTAGAAGTACGTTAGGAGTACATTATGTATCCGTTGGCAGTATGTGGACTGTATGCGGACTGCACATTGCCACTGGCTGAACGTACAGCTAACGTGGAGCAATGTATTCCAATGTATCCCTAATGTACTCCAAGCGTACGCCGACATATCCCGAATGTACACACAGCATATGTTCAACGTATGAGGCACACGTCGACACATGTTGGAAAATTTGAGCATGCAAAAAAAAATGTTGGAGCCTCGACGCACAGCAATGTAAGATAACATATAACAACATACCCAGAACATACCCGACATTCGCCAAACATATAAATACTGTATGACGACGTACGCTGATGTGTTGGTTGAAAATCACATACGTCGGCATACGCTAAGGCTATACGTCATAGTGTGGCAGCCCATATGCTTCGTGCATTGCAGTCTTGTTTCTAATCACTCAACTACCGATGCGTGTTACTCTTATCAAGTATCATGCCAACAACTGTTTTTAAAAGGCCTCTAGTACTTGAAAGGGTAGATGCGGTAATAGACAAATTGCACTGAAAATATACTCTAATAGTATTAAAATGAATATTGAGAAAATGAGGTAAGGCAAATTACAAGTAGTAAAACGCCACTGTGGAGGAAAGGGGGGGGGGGGGAGGAGAAGGAGGGGGAGAGTGCGATGAAAGCGCCCCCTGGTGTAGGAGTGATCTATGGACAGCCCCACCCAGGCCGGTCAAGGCCCGGCGTGTATTTATGCCCTTACCACCTGGTGCCCCACCTCCCACCACACTCCCACACACAGCACGCACCGCAACCCCAGCACTGTCACCGAGTGTTTACACGTGATGGCTATTTTACGATATAGGTTAGATGTGATGGCAATTCTATAGCCCGCAACATCGATATAATAATATTAGGACTTGCTGATTTATACATATTGCACAAATAGCACCCTGCTAAGTAAGAGGTTGCCATGGAGACTAGGTGTGCACATATATGTAGGCAGGTTCCCAATTGGCTACCGTGTCATCAATACTATATTGCTGATCATCATGTAATATTACTATGTAGTTGGGAGGGAGACCATGAACATCATGGTTTACAAATATTTCACAGTGGACATGCTTGAATTATTCAGTCTATCAGAACAGCACACCATTGGGACAAGTGGAGAACCATTGCATCCAACCCTCGACTAGGGGACGGAACTATTGATTGATTGAGTTGGATATAAGGCTAGTATTACTACTATTAGTAGTGGTATCGCATGTCATTCAATTAGTGCAACTATATATTTGTTCAGAAAAACAATCCAGGGAAAGAAGACAAAAAGAAGTAACTTGTATTAAAACTAATTGAAGCACACAAAAAGCAAGTGACGAGGAATCTAATTGTCATTAATAAAGGAAAGCACCGATAGCCAATCAGTATTATTAATGGACCACCCACGGTGCCAACAATGGGTTCCAAAAAGCCCGCCATCCGCAGACCAGCGAAAAAGCTTCTACTTCCGGTTCAGGGGTGAAGCCAGCAACAAGCTTGCAAGCATATGATACTATGAACAAACCTACACATCCCGTCCTGAAATGACCGTAGATGTTGCCAGGACGTAGAACTCCAACAACCAACCAATGTACACATCAAATCATGCTCTCGTCGTCTGATGTCACTGGAAAGTGAGTCACTTGGGTGGCGTCCCGTGACCAGTGCTGAGCGCGTCTTGTAAACGGGTCCCTTGTCCGGGGGACATCCTGATGCATCGCGCCGCCACCAGGTGGACACTTTGAATGTGTGTATGGGTAGGGTGGGTAGGGTGGGTAGGGTGGGTAGGGTGGTTGGGGATGGGTCGGGTCACAACCCGGTACGTCTGCCCATAAGCCACCGGAATTGCCCCCCCCCCCTTTATAACCCACACACCCATACCCACACCCACTCCACCCCACACGCACACCCACAACACACACGTGCACGGTACACTCGATGGAACTCCTCCATGGTTGAAGCGGGAGGTTGGTTAGGATATTGGTTTAGGTATGTTATTTTGAGGTGGGGTGGAGGTGGGGGTTGGTTGTTGGAGTTTTACGTCCTGGCAACATCTAAGGTTATATCAGGACGGAGGGGGGTTGGGGTGATGGGCGGTGTTCCCAGATACCCAACTGAGTGGCCCAACATAACTGTTGGAAACAAGATGGTGAGTTGAGTGTTGATCAATTGATTAGTGACTTCTTACGCCGTGTCGGCAGTAACGAGTCACAATCACGGCGAGCAAGTTGAGGGTAGACAGTCCGGTGTAACCAGGGCCGCATTCAAGGTATGCCTCAGAGAAATTCCTGATGTCACGCTAGTCTGAACTGAACGACTTTAGCTGGCGGGTGCCTCGAAAATTGGAGCCTCCATAGGGTGCAGCCATTTGCAATTGAAAAGAAGAGCTCTGATTGGCTGAAACCACTGAATTCGGTGGCCATTTTCTAGGCACTTTTTGTCTCCTCTCTGAAAAGGGAGACATCTCTGACATGACTCGGAGGCGTACCTTGAACGCATATAGGCCAAAAAGACGTCTCAAAGCCATCTCGGAGTCGACTCGGAGGCGTACCCTGAATGCGGCCCAGGCGCCCGACCCCGGGCCGGAAGTGTCTAACAGCCCGGGGATTCCCTACTAAACGCTTGGCGACATGAGGATGATGGACCAATCAATGTGTGTGGTCATTTGAAACTAGAACTGATTGGCTTTAACTTTAAATTTGCCTAGTCCGATGGTTTTGAATTTCTGTATTTTTTCTGAGATAAATATATTAGATCGATCACTAGTGTCTACTTTACATTAGTTCAAACTTACTTTTATTTTAAGTGGTAAACTTTTGAGATATACTGCCTGTATTGGGAACAACATATGATCTACGCACAGGGCTTTACATTTTGAAATTGATTAAATTTAATCTATCTATTTAGCCATATATGGTGTAATATGCGCATAATAGAGGGTATGCACTGACATCACGCTAAACGGAAGTGCGGCCATTGTGGCGATAGAACCCACAATAACAAACTCTACAAATTCAATGCATTGTCAATGGCAGTGAGAAATCTCCATACAGAAAATTTGAAATATCTCTAAAATTACACCACCTAGAAACAAACTGCTTGGAACACATATATAAAACAAATTCAAAGAAAAGATGATATTAAATTCATAAGGTATGGGTTATGCATTTCTATTAATTTTGAATAAAATTGACGTGTTGCACTGCACATATCGGCAAACTGATTGCATTGTCAATGGCCGTGAGCAATCTTCATACAGAAAAAGTGAAATATCTCTAAAACTACACCACCTAGAAACAAACAGCTTGGCACACATATAGAAAACAAATTCAACGAAACGATCATACTACATCTATATGGTTACTGTTCTGCATTTCTATTAATTTAGAATAAAACTAAAAGAATGATATACTATGTTACTGCAACCGGTAGGTTGCTTACTGGTTGATATCACCACAATGGCCGCGCTTCCGGTTGATGACGTCACGGGAATACCCTCTATAGTTAAATATGTGTAAATCAATATTACTTTTGTCTGTAATATTGGAGGACAACACGCTGACTTGTAATGTAAGACACAATTTTGTTATGAAATCGCCAAGCTGGCTATTATTTGTATTAGTTGTTCTCCTCGTGGCACCATTATTCATAGATTAATGCAGAGGCATCTGACTAGATTATGATAGAAAGGGAGACATTTCAGGAGCGACACGCAAAGCAAACCTGAATACAAGAGAGAAAGACACAAGCTGACAACATAGAGATAGAGAGAAAGAGAGAGAGAATATAGGTATGAGAATAGCGATATAAAGGGAGAAGCCGACAAGAGAGATAAGGGAAGCAAACAGGGCAAGATAGAAAGACACAAGTTGACAGCATAAAGATATGGAGAAAAAGAGAGAGACCGAAGGTGATGAGAATATCGGTGCTTTTACTCTGCTATTTTTGCTCTTAGCTTAAAAGTATTGAATAACCTCATTTAGCTGCTTTCCGACACGTATTCCTCAGTCGCGTCCACGTGCAAGCACATCCTTGAGTCAGTCTTTCCTCAACGCAGACTCAACGGGGCACACCATCAAAGTACTACTAGTACACTGCGGCAGTGTAATCTTATCTTTGTACAGTATCTTTGACACCAGGCAGACAGCCGGGCCGAGCGGTGTACAACTACTTGGCGCTTTAGAGCAGGAATGCCACAAATAGCTGAACCCTCTCGCGGACAGTCTTTAAAGTTCCGACTCGACTCGGTGTGACTACAGATCGCTGGTGCCAGCGTGCCATCTGGTTGCGGTTTGCAGCGGGCACGCGGCGCGCGTCCCAGTGTCATGTCACGTGGTCGTGTTTACGACGCCATCTTGACGTATTTAGAGGCTCGCGATGACGCCGACACGGGCCAACTTCACTAGCACTGTAGCCGGCTTGCCGACCATTCCCGACCCGCGTCGTATTGTGCGAACGCGGTAGTGATGTCCTAGTTAACTAATGTCCCGTCAAAGGTATTATGTAATTAGAAATCGCTTGACAAACCCTCTTTGTTAAAAAAAATATTAAAAAAATTTAATTCGGTGAAAATGATGCGTAGCACTGTAGCTGGCTTGCCGACCATTCCCGACCCGCGTCGTATTGTGCGAACGCGGTAGTGATGTCCTAGTTAACTAATGTCCCGTCAAAGGTATTATGTAATTAGAAATCGCTTGACAAACCCTCTTTGTTAAAAAAAATATTTCAAAAATTTAATTCGGTGAAAATGATGCGTTTTTAGCAGGTATACACACTTTGAAAGTTTGATGTACACATGTGGCGAATTCTTAGACAAACAGTCCCACCTGAGGCTGCCACGCGCTCAAACTCCAAGGCCAACTCCTAATAGGGGGATTTCATCGGTAGGACGACGTACTCATGGTATTTAGGAGACAAGACCTGGAGCTTTTATCACCCGTTCTATCATGATGCCTTAATTTTCAGCTCTCCTCACCAGAAAATAGAGGGAGAAAGACTACGTCTGTTTCTAATGGACGCCATTCTGGTGTTGGAGTTCGCTTTGGGGAGCTAGTATAGCCACTGATACCCCACAAAGGGAAACAAGCTCAATGTAAACACGAGCGCGTGTGGCCGTCTCCACTGAGTAGGTTTCGCGGCACAGATAGCTAGCTGCAGGAGGCGGCATACTTTGACCTTGACCTTCGCGAGTTTGACCTCACGCACGACCTCAGCAGAGATGAAGGTCCCGAGAATGTCACCGCCTCAGCGTCATGGCTGCCTAGGTTGCGACCACTTCCTGTCACCAGTCGGACCACTTCCTGTCCCTACGACAGCAACCACTTCCGGTATGACTTGGCGGACACCTTGCGGTTGCGCAGTGGCATCTGTTAGCGCGTGTCATGCACGCCGCTAGGCTAGCGGGTGACACACTTTAAAACAAAACAAAAAGTTGTTGCTGTGTGTTTTTGTGTGTGTTTTTTTAAGATGGAGAAGTTGCGGTTTCAGAAACACCTGTGTACACACTGCCACTAACGTGCGGTTGCGCTGACGTGTAGTTCTTTGTGATAGCACTTGTAATCTCGCAGATAACTCCACACTGGAGATAGATAACCATAATGTATTTACAATGCTTGATATGGCTTCGTCGCACCCTCTTCCCACATTATTTTGTTACCACTCATTGTTACTATAATGTTAGACTTAATTATATTTTCAAGAACTAAATCCGCTTGGGAGTGTCCGCCGCAAAAGCTTCGGATAAATCGAGTAAGAACCCAGAAGTAATACTCTTTGACACGACTGATCGATTGCGCTCCAAACCCCTTATCATCCATACTAGCTGGTGTTGATTGGACCCAAATCGAATTTGTTTCTAGAACTAAATGCCATTGGGGACTCTTCTCGGCTGACCGCTGAATGGGTCTGCATTACCCTTATTATCGCCCATGCGATTTGACCGTTATGGTCAGGCGGGTCGGCTGCATCTCGGAAAGACGGAGAACAACTGTCAAGACATCTACAACACACGCGGATGGACGAGGGGGGGGGGCGGGGGCGGGGGGGGGGGGGGGGGGGGGGGGAGAATCCCCTGCTGCCAGATGGTGACTGCTGGACTCGTTGTTCTTCATCCTGCCTCCCTACATCTTGAGATATCCCTGAGGCCACACCATTAGCGATGGGAACCAAGTGGGTGCATATGTGTTGTGTGTGTGTGTCTGCGCAAAGGGGCTCAATGCTGCAGTTCTGCAGCCAGTGACCGCTAGGTGTCGAACACCCCACACATGCAAATGTGCACAGGGGTGAGAATCGGGGACTATGGGAGGAGCAGGGGGTGTATGACGTGGGTGTTGTCGGGGGCAGGAGTGTCCTCCATGGGTGGGACAGCGGTTTCATGCCGTTCTCGTTAGGGGGCGCCCCACACGTGTCTGGGGCCGGATCTTGGGGCGCACCTGACCTCTGACCTCCGACAAGGGGGCGTGGCTTATTGGCTGGGTGCTACGAATGACAGATGGCTCGCTGCTCAGATGAGCAGCTCATACTTTAGAAGTGAGTGGTAAAGGGAACTTGACAAATTTTAATAAAGCGATAAGCTGTGTTGTGATTTGCTGTTCATGAAGGAGTATTGAAAAAACACGCATATATTACTAATATGGGGAAACAATAGCGTGGATACTCATATATATAGCTTATACGTAACTTATTCGGGGAGCATACACAAATCAGGTACTACTAATCATCTTCATCTTAGACTCTCAAATTTCATTGTCGCACTAAGTTAGCCCTTATTTCCACCTACCCCTGTTTTCCGATCTGAGCCTCCCTCTCGTTATCCCAGAACCGGTTTGTGTAGTCACTTTCCAGTTCTAGTGGGTTTTGTTTGTTTGTTGTTGTTTTACGTCATAGCAACATCTATGGTCATATCAGGACGGGTACCGACTTGTGACAGTGCGCAATCATGGCGACTTTATAGTGATGCCCCACTAGGAGACCAGGCTGCCAGAACCATGACCTGATATCCCACTCAGTCACATTATCCTGACACTGTGCCGACCAGTCCTTCTCCTAGTGGGTGTCATACACCGAATTTTAACTTCCGACTTGTGAATATAAGCCACGATAAGATTATAATAAGCCGGAAGATCCCATGTACTCGCCAGCCCCTAAGTCATGAGCTGGTTACCTCTATCCATTAGGTCATCTACTGACACAACCTCAGCTCTCCACTTGGCGCCACCTACTCGCCACCATTACGCGCACTCACTGTACCGCTGGGGAATTGTGGGTTGTGTGTATATGCTCTTGTTGTTTCATCTTGCTAACCCATTCCATATATATGTGAATACTGACTTATAGTTATAACAGCGTGCGCTCATAGTTGCTTCATAGTTTTGCCGCTGTACCACTGACACCTTGGTGTGATATACCACTTAGTCACATTATCCTGCCATTGAGCCAACCCATCCCTGCGTTAACCTCGTAATGGTGAGCAGCAGATAAGGTAGCGACGAGTGCCAATTTGTCAACCTCCTCTGATTGACTTGCCATGGGATCAAATTACCAAACTTCAATGCAGTGAACAAACTATGGACGGTCATATCCGGAAAAATATAGTTAGACTTAAAAATACATAGTCCAATGAAATATCAAATTTTAAAAACCAAACCAATTATCTAGTTTTGATTTTACATACCTAACTTAGATACTGATGCACTTATTAAGCATTTGTTTCTGCGTAGAAGACAATACTGGGTCAATTTAACAGAACCTGTTACTGCAGAAGTCTATGGTGTCAGAGTTTTGGCAAGCTTGCCAAAACTAATTTTCCATGTTTTCACTGAAAATATCTCAAAAGTTTACCATAAAATAAAAGTAACTCTAAACTAATGTAAAGTAGATACTAGTGATCGATCTAATATATTTATCTCAGAAAAAAATACAGAAATTCAAAGCCATCGGACTATGCAACTTTAATATGTACTAGCATGTGATAAAGGTTTTAAATTCATACATTCCTTATCAGAACTTCAGACTTGGTCTGATATAGTGATAGTTATACACGCCTAATGTGTTATGTGTGTGCTAATACCACCCACTGACGTAGCCCAGGGTTGATTGTTGGAGTTTTACGTCCTGGCAACATCTTGAGTCATATCAGGACGGTGTAACCCAGGGAGAGAGGCAAGCGCGTCAGCTCTAAATGCCAAATTAATAGACCCGCCACGACATCAACTACATTTATCTGTATCCTAATTTAATGTAGATAATTCATATCTAGGAAGTAATAACAGTTCTAAGGTTATATCAGGACGGGTACCGACTTGTGACAGTGCGCACTCATGCCGACTTTATAGTGCTGTCCCACTGGGAAATCCGGCCGGGCTCTTCCGATTCGACCATCACGCCCGGTCTCTAATCAAGATGATGAGTAAAGTAATCTCATATTACTCCTCACCATAGCACACTGAGGCTAGCCCTACTTGACTTCAAAGGGTCATGCTGCAAAGTCCCACGTACATTTCTGTGTGGCTTACATCTCAGTGTGCTACGACTTGGCTCGTACACCTATGAACCTTGTCGTCTGGGTAACACACCCAGGTGGGTGTCCAGCTTCTCCAGCAGGTGAGAAAATCGTTCAAACTGTCAAGAGAGGTGCTGCGACATGTGCTGCCATCATGTGGCCGTTACCCGCGGCGGGTCCCACCCAATCCATCATGCATTCATATATATATATATATATATATATATATACACACACACACACTAACGTAATACTATTCGGCTGAGTCATCGTTACTGAATGAGAGTCACCTTGGAAGTTGGAGAAGCTTCTTAACAACAACAAAAAGGTCCTATATTTTTCACACAGCGCGATTTCTTAGGTTTCTGCACAAAGATATTTGCGGAATTGCAAAATCTGCTCCCCACACTCCACCACACACTGGATGCGCATACTTTGTCAGGCTATATGTTGCCTAGTTAGTTTCTACTCAGAACATACACATACACATTACGAGAGCATCCAGAATTACTCACTCGCCCTAACGTGGGGGTCTGGTGTGGAGGTGTGAGGGTGTGGGGAGATAGGCAGGGAGGAGGCACGAGGTGCTGATGCACTGTTGATTACAGTTGACGTGAGTGTCCTTTGTGGCTGGAGATGGTTGCCCGCACCTGATAAAGTGATAGTGTGTTGAGGTCGGCATATAACACAGCACCTGCTCCATCCATACACAGCGCTCAGCTCGTGTGGCTTCAACCTGCTGTCGGCGCCTATGACAACAGGGCCGCGTTCAGGGTGCGCCTCGGAGGTGCCTCAGAGAAATTTTGGACGTCGCATTAGTCTGAATGGCATATAGCTGTTACTAGTGTTAGTCTCCTCGAAAATGGCGGCCCCCATGGGGGGGAAGGCATACATTTTCGATTGAAAACAGCTCTGATTGGCTGAAACCACTGAATCCGGTGGGCATCTTCGAGGCGCTTTTTGACTCATATCTGAAAAGCAAGACGTCTCTGAGGCGACTCTGAGGCGTACCCTCAATGCAAATAGGCCAAAGAGACATCCCGGAGCCGACTCGGAGTCGACTCTGACTCTCAGGCCTACCCTGAACGCGGCCCAGGTTGTGGTAGACTAGAACGAGGCAAAGGTAAGGCCGTGTATCCATAGACCGTCCTGATGCGACCTTATATTTGGCAACAGCAACAAACAAACAACATCTATCCATAGACTGTTCACTTGTGGCATGTTCGCTTGTGATCTTGTGAAGTGCCACACAATGAACATGTTCATTCTCTAGGTTCCCTGTCAGTACGTCACATGTGCCGTGCACAAGGCCATACAGTCTCTGGGTCCAACCTATAGGAACGGCCACCAAGCAAAACACAAGTTCATTGTCTGCGTGGTGCACAAACGTGGTCACAAGCGAACATGGAACAAGGGAACATGCCAGTAGGTAACAGTCTATGGATACACTGCTTAACAAGGAGTTTGTGGAGGTCAGGACAACTAGCGCATGAAATGCTCTCATAGCGGAAGTGGGTAGGTGTAGTGAAACAACCCGATAGGTAATTCAATAATGTTACTTCAAAAGGTTGCTCGAAATCTAATGAATGCCAATTCTATTTTTAAAGGTGTATTAGTTGTATATCCCTAATTAATCCAGATTGCGTTGTCAGATGAGCGAGATTGTCGCAATACTGTCGCAGGATTGTCGCTGGATGGTCGCAAAATTATAGCAATAGTGTCGCAATATTGGCACAATTTTGGCTGAATAATGGCGCAATATTGTCTCATTACTGATTTTGATTCCCACCTCATGAGTTGCTGAAGGAAAACCGTTCCACTGATCTTTTGTTCAGAATGCAAGATTTCCTGATAAAATGAAGGCATGTGAGCTGACGGTGTATAAGTATAGTGATCACCCCCATTACCAGTCAGACTAATTGGGAGTATCTAGTGGCCACCGACCACCCCTATCTGCGAATGGTGTGTTCCACTCGACTGGCTCCTGGATGTACCCAACCTGCTACTCTTCACTTTCAAATTTGTTTTCGTATACAGTCTGTATGTACACACACACATATATATATACATATATATAATAAATATGTATAAATATAAATACATATAAATATAAATACGTATAAATATGAATATGCATGAATATAAATATGCATAAGTATAATTATGTATGAATATAATATGTATAGATGTGTAAATATGTGTAAACATGTTTAACGTATAAATATGTATAAACATGTATACATATGTATACATATGTATAAATATGTATTCATATGTGATGTATATAAATGTGTATAATGTGTATAAATATGTATAAATATGTATTAATATGTATTAATATGTATATATATATATATATATATATATGTATATATATATATATATATATATATATATATTCACGATGCGGCAAAGGGAACCATCATATTTCTATATAGCAGTAACTATGCACACACGTCCGACGACCCCCCCCCCCCCCCCCCCATCCTCCAATTTCGGGTGGGAAGGTGGGAGTTTTATCACTCCCACCTCACCACCAAGAACACACGCCCACACTCACACACACGTGGACCATTGTACCCCAAGGTGAGTAAGTATGCTGTGATCTTTCCTTCACTTCCCGCGCGCGCCCCACCCCCTACCTCTGTCGCCAATTGAAGCCACCTTGGTGATTGGGGACACTGTCATGGCTCTGATTGGAGGAGACTGAGGGACGGCACGTGAGCAATTATTACCCCCAGTATCACTTTCCAATCCAAACCAGACTCAGCATCCAGCCCTCTCCACCACCACCTACCCCCTCCCCCACCCCACCCAATCCCCTGTCACACACATCTGCACTAGATAGCTATGGTCTCTTGCTCTCAGCCTAAATGACAAGTGCTATTACAAGTATGCCCTACCCCGTACCAACTTGCGCTACCTGTGGGCGAGAAGAATGATAGTTGCAGCCAGAGTTGTACAGCCCCCCCCCCCCTTCCCACCAGCCCGCCTCTGTGTGTATGTTGTAGACGTGTAGGTAGATGAGGATGAGTGGGCCCGTGGCCGTGAACTCTGTGTCCTATCAGCGAGTGGTGTACACACCTACGTGATCTATGGGACCACATACGCTGAACCTATACCTCACTCATGTGGGCAGGTAGAAGTCCCACTAATGTTCTGCGAGTTGTGCCAACCCTGTGTACTGTAATATATATATATAAATATATATATATATATATATAAATATTATATATATATATATATATATATACATGACAAATATATCTGCAAACACACACATAGAATATATATATATATATTATATATATATATAATATATATATATATATATGTGCGTGTACAACAGTAGTGAGAAATAATGTATACGTTTTTGAACGGTTGGGGTTTGTCATCCTAGCAACATATGTAGCTATATATACAGAAAAGATACCGGTTTTATCTACATTCAGACGTATGCTTGTAGTACGAGTACTGGACTGTTGGTGGCTATGGTACCATGCCCTGATATCCCAATCAGTCACAATACCCAGACATTGAGCCAACCCAAGTCTTATACGTAATAATGCCTATCGACCTAACGACGAGGTAAAATCAAGCATACATATTGTAAGTCTTTAGAATTAAACTCATGACCTCCATCGATTGAAGCGGGCGCTGTATTCATTTGAGACACTTGCGACACTACGGTAGATTATCTAGCGATGGTAACATTATATATGTGTCGCACAAGGTACTATATGAGTATAAACCTGTGGAGGGGAATTGAATGCTCCTAATCCCCTTCCCTGGCCTGCCCACGTGACCGGTGGCACACCGCTGCTCTGTAACCACGGTCTACTCCCGCTACTCAAAGTCACTCGCTCGGGGAGCATTTCCCTCACATCTTTTTCATACATATACATCTTTTAATTGCCATGTGTACATTACCCTGTCAGCTTTGTGGGCAGGGCCTTCGAGGAATCGCTGCCACAACGGCCCCTATTTCTGTTCCCCCATCCAGTGACGTCACCTGAGCCTCGTTTTTGATCCAGGTGTGTATGTCAACAACGTCATTAAGATGACGCTGTGGCTCGCACGCTGCCAACCCGGCCTCACCTGCCTTGACGCCCGTAGCCAGGTGTACAATTCCCGTATGCCGCCATCCACACCCTCAGGGGGAATGGGGATGGAGGAGTAGGGGGGGGGGGTGGCATTTCATAAAGACTTTGTCGAGTATTTCTTGCAAGTGATATATATATATATACATACATTATGTGTACCGATTCGAAAGTACAACAGTTTTTAAACTGCAAAATCTGCACTTTCATACTAATTATTAGTAGATCTTTGCATGGAAGTTGTGCCAATGTATAATAAAATCGTTCTATTCGTGGTGGCCGCGACAATCGACGGTTTGCTTTGTAAAGTACCCCCTCCCCACCCTTTCGCTGCCCTATCTCCAAGCACCCCTCCTCACCGGATCTTCCAGCGGAGTGAAATAACAGCGACAGGAAATGGCAAAACACAGTCTGGCCGCCCGTCTCCCGTTGGTACGGGTATGCGTCTTCTCGCTAGGGGTGAGTCAGTGTGACAGCATCCAGTGAGGCTCTCACCTCGACAGTGCAGCTTCTTCCCCCCTCCCAACCCCCAATTCCCCCGCTTTTTCTTCATCTTCTTCTTCTTTTTCGTTTTCTTCATCGTCATCTTCTTCTTTCCATTGGAAAACTGTATAATTTCCTTTAACTCCCCCCGCCCCCCGCCCCTCGCCCCCACTCACTTTCCTGAACAAAAAACCAAAATGCGGGATGACACCCACCGACTGTCCCTGTCGAGTGCCGGGGTGAAGAGATGCACCCTGGTGGCAGGACCAGGGGGGGGGGCGGAAGGGGGGGGGGTGACTCAACTGGTGAAGTGACGTCATTGAATGATACCCCGGTACCGGTATCTACTGGTGAACTTACCGGACGCGATGGCCCAATCGGTAGAGCGCAGACCTCCCGTTTGGAAAATCGGGAGTTGCCAGTCGAGTCAAACCGATGACTTACAGAATTGATACTTGTCGCTTCCTAGCCAGGCGCTTGGCATTATTAGGATAGGGCAAGGACTGGTTGGAAAGGTATCAGGATAATATGACTGAGTAGGACATCAGGTACTGATGGCATGGTATCCCAGTGGGGCAGCACTATAAAGTCACCATGAGTGTGCACTGTCACAAGTCGGCACCTGCCTTGATATGAACTTAGATGTTGCCAGGATGTAAAAGTCCAACAACTATCAACCAACTTGTGGACGTACACTTGCAACAGCCACAAGGTGTCAGGTGGCGGGTGGGGGTGGGTGGGGGTGGGGGTGGGTGGGGGTGGGGTATAGCATTACCTCGAAATGCAAGAGAAGCTGCCACAGTGTGTTGTGGGAACACCACTACTTTAGTGCGGACATAAAATGACATTCTAATTAATAAGTATGTATTTTATATGCAAAGCAAAACACCAGTACCCATTTAGTTGTGGATAACACCAATTACCTTAAGATTCAACCAATTTGTGACCAAAGAAACAATAATATAATATTAGCCACTGTATTTAGAAGTAGCATTTAAATTTTCCCTCCTCCTCCCCCACTGGTTTTAAATGACACCCCACACCCGAAGAGTTCGTTCGATCTTGGTTTGAAGTAGTTTTTGTTGTTGTTTAATCTTTAAATAGGCGAGTGATATTGGGGTGAGACAGCTGTGACGTTATTCCCGCAGGCGTGGGTGTAATAACTTAATTTGATAAGCGTTTAGGACCTGGGGAGGTAAATGACTTCTGAGATGAAAGTTGACAATTAGTCTGAGCGCATTTAACGAGAGCTGTGTGAGTTGTTTTGTGTTTCTAGGACCTGTCCCGTTCTTTACTGGCCTTCAAGCCAATTTGAACACCATCGCCTCAGTTTTGAATTTTCAAGTTCCTTTGTTCGAGTTAATCGAAACATTTTTCAATGTGACAACTATGTGTCGTATTCCAGAACTTCCTTTGCAGATCTCAGCGTTTTCATAAATTTCTTCCATAAAAAACCTAAAATTATGTCGACAACCGAGTCTCTATGTAAAAAAAAAAAAAACAGACACCAATGCTGTTGAATCATAGAATATTTCCAGTAAGTAATATGTCAACTCTTTACTCAGAAGTGACTTTCATCAATATTTAACCACGGCGATTTACACACAATATTATTATTATTATTATAATTCTTTTCATAAAATACAAATATCTAATCTTTAAGCGAATTATCGCACTTTTGCCCCCCCCCCCCCCCCATCACGCCCCCCGACCTAATATAGGGTACACAGGAGATAGTTGACTAACTGAAAGCAAAACAACAACAAAAATGACCACATATTTCCCGAATAATTATTTATTTTAGCAACCCAATAAGCAATGTCACAGTTCGTAGTCATGGTAATATCAACCTCACCACTTGGCTTCGACGTAGATACCACGAGTTATAAAAAGCGGACAGACGTGAACCACCCTCTGCTGTCTTCTTGCCCCCCCCCCCCCCCCCCCCCCCCCCCCCCCCCCCCCCCCCCCCCCAGTCAGCCCACCACCACTTGTCCGTCTTTTTTTTAGTGACACTCGACAATAACAACAACAGAAAAAAAGGACAGTTCAGGTAGACAGACATCCAGCCGTTTGGCGGTTACTCAGCGGACGGGTGGTGCCCGTACGTACCCGCCGTGTTTTACTAAAATGACAATGGCGGGAATCTGAGGCGAGTGACGTCATTCATTGTCCGCACACTACTTTGTACATCCGGGTCGCGTCCTACAAGCTCTGCGCTGGTGGCCCGGCGGTTCTAATCCAAACAAAGTCGGCTGTCCGCATTGTGGGTGAGGGAGGCGCGGGTTTTGTAGACGGTCGCCCATGTTAATGTAGTAGATCTGGGGAGAAGCGACGGCGAGTCCTTTAAAAACCGCCGTGACATTCCCGGGACCAGCTCCCGGGGGTGGTAGGGATGACTGAACCAGACAGGACTTGTGGGTGGAGAGTCTGGGTGGGGCATACACACTGCTGGCACTACGCCAGGCGAGTGATATGAGTGAGTGTGTGTATGTCCATCTGTGTGTGTGTGTGTGTGTGTGCAAAAAGAAAGATATATAGCCAGCTATTTACTCGAACATAGAAAATACCATCACCTCGGATATGCATTACTAATGCCATTATGTGTCACATGCTTTTGTGATTAACCAAATCACCCAAAGTCAACTTCCCTGCTATTTTTTGGGAAGTACAAAGGATCAGACAGACACTGAGATAGGTAGGTATTAATGAGTTTATGTATTGTGATTGTGAGTGCTTAGTGGGTAATGGAGATTTAATCTCTCTGCCGCCAACAAATATTTGGCATTAAGATGGATGGGAGACATAGTTTCAGTTTCCATATAATTATTTGTGTCACACGGAGCTGTAAACAAAAAGGGGGGCCTTTTCCTGTTTTGTTACTACAGACGAGATGTTGAGAGGTGGCAACATAGGACATTTGAAGCAGACTATTCCGTAACCCCACATTTTGAAATTGAATACATATTACTCTATCAAATCAAATGACACTTTGTGACATCAACCACACCACTTAAATGTCATTCTTTGTTGGACCCATGATCCATGATCCCAATATTCTTAGCTTTTCTGAAAATGTCTTTGCCCCATGTAGTCTATTAGGCTGATTAGTTCCCTGTCATGATTTAAATATATTTTTTTTTATTGAGGCTGTATTTATACTGTCCATAGTATATAATCCCGGGTACCCAGCCTTGTTTTCAATGCTGGCCAGTTGTAGTGTTGGTGTTATCTTACCACACAGTGGCTGCTGATAAGGTATTTGATTGCCTGCATTTCAGTAGCAGATGGATAATTGGTTGGTATGGTTAATAGCCTATGTTAGTTTTTTTGGATTTTCTTGGTATATCTGTATTTATTTTTTCTACTCTTATAACTAGACTAGCCTACTCCTATTTACATATCATAGGCTTGTATGTAGCTGCGTGGTGTGTTATCTGGCCACTTTTGGCATGGTTACCTTCCATTGGGCGTCCCGCTGGTGGGCCGTGACATATCACATGCCCCTTTGCAGTGCAGCTTATTGGGGGTTTCCTAGCCATATTTTGCACAGATACTCTTTGTAAGTTTTTAGGTCAGGAATTTGTCATTCCTTTACCGTTTGGGCATTCCACACTTTGGCAGCCATTTCCAGCATGCTTCTCTCATGAGCTTTTATTTGGCTTCTGGTCTGCTTTAGTAGTGGCGCATTATTTGCTCTAATGATAATGGCAACGAGTGGGATATTGTCATCACTGTGTCGGTTGTACGGTATGACAATGGGGCAACACTATAATGCCACCATCATTGCACACTTATCATATGTCGGTACTCATCCTGATATGACCCCAGGTGTTGTTAAACAACAAATCCAGAAAAAACACCCATGCAATCTATGGTGTATTACTAAAATGATAACAAGATGAAAGGTTATATGAATTGGGCCCCCGAAGTCCCTACTGAAATTAGTAATTGGTGTGACTCCAATCCCAGGCCGGGGGTAAGGAATGCGCAGATGCTATCTATGGGACAGTGTGCCTGGTGTTCCCTTGGTTACATTACACCTGTCCACTGCGAAGTGGGAGGTCCCGTGCTAAAAGTGCTCACACGTCACAGTAGGGTCGCATGTGCCGCCTGAGTCATTCGTTGGTTGTTGGAGTTTTACGTCCTGGCAACATCTATGGTCATATCAGGATGGGCACTGACTTGTGACAATGCACACTCATGGCGACTTTATAGTGCTGCCCCACTGGGAAATCAGGCCGCTGGCACCATGACCCGATATCCAACTCAGTCGCATTATCCTGACACTGAGCTAACCGATCCTTGCCCTTTCCTATTAATGCCAGTCACCAGGCTAGGAAGCGAGAAGTATCAATGGTATAAGTCAGTGGTTTGACTCGACTGGGAACCGAACTCCCGACCTTCAGCCCGCGAGCCCCGCGCTCTACCGATTCGGCCACCGCGCCCGGTGTCCCCTCTGAGTCATGTCCGAGGCACACATGCAAGTGGCTGCTCTAATTATTGCAGCGTGCCACATCATTACGCCATACGCACGTCATGGTGTGTGTTTCCCAGTGGCTGTCGGGACTGCCAGTTTGTGTCTGTTTGTGTGTGTCTGTGTGTCTTTTTTAAAGTGCCTTATTTTCATCTAGGTGTGTTCTATATCTGAACGAAACGGAATGCATTTGAGGAAGTGCGAGGAGGAGGAATCCAGACACAAATATACATTGCGGGAATCTCATCATTATTACAGACTTTGGTTTTCTGGCGCATTGCACATGCGACACCGCATCACTTTATTATTACACATGCTGAAACCAGGTCGTCACCTATTTTTATCCAAGCTGTGGTTAAAATTACTTTGCAATTCTACCAGCTCCGATTCGGCATTAAGCTAATCCAACATCTGCTCCTTATTATTTTATCCAGATTATTTTAAAAAAATCAAACCTTCAACCCACACATCTGACACCTCCTCCCTCCCTCTACCCCCAAAAAGAAGAAAACACATAACAGTAACAAAAAAGAACCCCCCCCCCTCTCACTCACCCCCTCCCCCCCCCCCCCCCAATGAAAACAACAACAACAAAAACCACAAACACGAAACGGGCATAAACCATTGGTCTGGAATAGATATGATGGCTACAGGGCAATCTCTAAACACTAAGTGGTCAGTGCCCTGCAGCATTCCTTTCCAGGGCAAGCTTTGATTGGTGAATATTGAGATCAACTCGTGAGCAGCTCAGTTAATCTGATTTCGACCAGAGGGCGCTACCATCGCGTTCCGGGTGAGAGCAATTCTCGAGTCAGTGTCTAAATGCCGTTTCATCATTGTCAGGCCTGGGGTAAGTCGGCTGGTAGGGGGTGATGGTGGGGGTGGGGTGGGGGGGGGGGGAGGGGTCGTCTTCAGTCTCCAGCACCTGGTAGGGATTATGATATAAGCGCCATCCCGTCACACGTGTCGACCTTAACGAGGGGAGGCGCGTGGAGGTGGTGAGGGGGTGGGGGTGGCGTGGCGTGGGGCCGTGCCAACCACATGCATCCATGATAGAAGGGTTATTTAAATGTAATAAAACTCTGCGCATGTGCAGATGAACAACATTAGGGCACCCTGACTGCTGCACATGTAAGATTTGGATCACTCCGCTTGTATTATTTTCAACAGATACAATGGTTGCACAGATAACAATCATATATATATATATATATATATATATATATATATATAAATCCTCTGATGCGACTGATGCAGACATCCGGTGGAGGTGAGGAGGGCCGCAGATGGCGCCACTGGTACCGTGATGGGTATTAGGGTGTATAACATTAACAATATGATAATAATTCCCTGACATATCTTTATACTTGCATAATGCGTTATACATTATATATATATATATATATATATATATATATATATATATATATATACACATTACACATGACTAAATAGTGTGGATAAAATATCACCATATCCATTGCAATACCCTGTCCAATAGAACTGATATTGGGTTGACAAAGTGATATCACATTTTTTGTACTTTGCTATGGCTGACTTCCTTGTTCAATTATATTTATTGATAAATATAGCTAAAGTTTGACCCCTTAAATCATTTAACGAATGCCTTCTTGTCGTGATAACAGATCGGAACCCCCCCCCCCCCCCCCCTGGTCTCTGGAATGAGCTTCGTCCTCGGTGTCATCTCAGTCATTGCTCATCCCAGAGTGGATCAGGCCTCAAAATGCCCTATTTAGTAAGGCCAACATTATATATATATATATATATATATATATATATATATATATATATCATACAGGCACATATAATAAATAATGCATATCGGCTTCAATTACAGTGTCACGTAACATGCCTATATAAAAATCATATGTCACATATTAACCAGTTGCATCAGTATCTACGTTAGATATGTAAAATCAAATCTAGATAATTGGTTTGGTTTTGAAAATTTGATATTTCATCGGACTATGCAGCTTTAATCGGTGAATCGGTGAATACAAAAATTCGCGGAAATCCGCGAAATCAAGGAGATCTCTCACCCCTGCTTACATGCTGATGATGCATGCTGTCTTGCAGGTGTCCCATTGAGATCTCAGTGGGTTGCGTAACACCCCCCCCCCATCAATGTATATATATATGTCTATGGATATATATGCAATTTATATATATATATATATATATATATATACAGAATAAGGTGAGAAACTAGCCAATGAGATTTAAAAGTCCACGTGGAGTACCAGTCCGCTCCCGTGACCATTTAGATAGTATTTTTTAATTAATTTGTATTTCGCAACTTTAATTATTTAAATGAATAATACTTGTTTAAGTACCACTTCAAATGTCTACAAAAGTATTTTCCCGCTTTGGTTTTGTTTCCTCCTTTTTTGATAAATAACTGTAATATTTTTAATTCTTTAAAATTCACTCAAAAAAGGTTCTTAATGCTGATTGCATAATAGAGGTGATTCTTTCACTTTCTTCATCATTTTAATTAAATTTATTTTAAAGAAGATATATGATGCTTACACAATGGAGGTAATTCTTTAAAATTCGCTTTAATTTAAAATAAAATATAAGAAAACTGAAGATATATACTGATTACAAACATAATGCAGGAGATTCTATGAAATTCATTTTAAAACAAATGTTATTTAAGGAAAATATTAGATATATGCCATTTCCACAATGAAGGTGCTTTCCTTATGCAGGGATGAAATCGGTATCTAGCAAACAGAACTGCGGAAACAAGCCGTGACTAGTATTACATCAACGGCGAATTTCCGCTAAAACGCGGATTTCCTCCCATAGGATTAGCACTATCTGGGAATCGCGGGAAAATGCGGAAGTCAGGGTTCACCTGTCCTTATTGTGACGGCATTATCGCCCCTGGCGAACTATTTCTCATCTGTTTTTTTTTTGTTCTAGGTTTTTTTTTGTTCTAGCAACATCTAAGATCATATAAAAATGGGATTCGAACTAACCAATTGTGATGACACATATATTCGTATTTTGCGAAGTTAAAGTTGCATAGTCTGATAGTTTTGAATTTCTTTATTTTTTTCTGAGATAAATATATTAGATCGATCACTAGTATATACTTTACATTAGTTCAAAGTTACTTTTGTTTTAAATGGTAAACTTTTGAAATATTTTGAGTGCAAACATGGAAAATTAGTTTTGGCAAGCCTGCCAAAACTCTGACACCATAGACTTCTGCAGTAACAGGTTCTATTAAATTGACTCATTACTGCCTTCTACACAGAAACAAATGCTTAATACATGCATCAGTATCTACGTTAGATATGTAAAATCAAATCTAGATAATTGGTTTGGTTTTGAAAATTTGATATTTCATCGGACTATGCAGCTTTAATCGGTGAATCGGTGAATACAAAAATTCACGGAAATCCGCGAAATCGCGGAGATCTCTCACCCCTGCTTACATGCTGATGATGCATGCTGTCTTGCAGGTGTCCCGTTGAGCTCTCAGTGGGTTATGTAACACCCCCCCCCCCACCCACCTTCCAGCAGCCACTCACCTGGAGGATGTAGCCCCGGGCGTAGTCCTCATACGTCCAGCCGAAGCCGTGCAGCACCTGGAGCACCTCCTCGTGTTGCAGCACCGAGAAGAGCCGGTCGAGTAGGATCTTGAGGCGGATCGGGGTGGCCTGCGCGCCGTACAGCAGCAGCGAGGCAATGTCGAACACCATGTTGGCCTGCACCACTTCCACGTGCATGCCCAGCTGGTACATGGACCGGTACCCCAGCTTGTCTAGCGCTGCAAGGCAGAGAAGAATAGCCCCGGGTAAGTCGATGTGACCTTAGATGTTGCCAGGTCGCAAAACTCCAACAACCAACTAATATTGTACGCTCGCAAACCGGACGCAGTGGCCCAATCGGTAAGAGTGCAGGTTTCCCCTGCGGAAGGTCAGGAGTTTGAATTCCTGCCAAGTCAAACCAATGACTTACAAAATTGATACTTTTTGCCGTCTGGCCTGGGGCTCGGCATTGCTAGGATAGGGAACATACTGGTTAGTTCAGTATCAAGGATAATGTGACCAAGTGAGATATCAGGTCATGGTGATGGCAGCCTGACGATCTCCCAATTGGGAAGCACTACGAAGTCACCATGAGGGCGCATCCTGATATGACCATAAATGTTGCTAGGATGTAAAACCCCAACAAACAAATGCAAACAGGTGATATTTTGCAGGATGATGTTTCTGTAAAGTGAGTTAGTGGGTATTATGTCCTTGAAATATTCTGAGGTCATGCATATCAGGATGGTTACCACATCAATGTGACAGTTTGGGCTTATTCTACTCATAGCGCCCTTACTGCTACCCTGGTACAATATCACACTCAGTCGCAATATCGTGACACTGGCCCAATCATGTATCCGGATAATACCGAGTGCCAGGAAAGACGGCGAAAAGTACTACTTTTGTAAGTCTATAAATTTAGGCCGGCTTGGCCACGGGTGATTTAACAGCCGCAGTCTGTCTACTTTTATTTTGTATGTATTTGATGAAACTTCACCATTCCTGATGAAGCAGGCGGTGGTCTGGAATAGATATGAAGGTTACAGGACAAGCACTAAGTGGTAAGTGGTATAAAGGAAAAGAAAGTCTGGATGGTTACAAGACAATATTTCAACACTGAGCGGTCAGTGGTTAAAAAAAATGAAGTCTGGAATAGATATGATGATTACAGGAAATCTCTAAACATTGAGCGACCAGTGGTTTAAAAAAAGGACCAATTAATGAATCCAAAGATTATGCTATTTTCATTAAAAGCATCTTTCAAATAGAGGAGTTTAAAATTGCAAAGTTCGATAGTTTTATGTTCTGCTATTTTCTGAGATAAGTACTTTAGATTAATAATTATAATCTACTTACTTACTTTAGTTTTGAGTAACTTAAAAAGGATTTAAATGGCTAACTTTGGAAATATTTGCAATGCGAACAGACACATTAATTTTGGCAAGTAAGTCAAAGCTCTGACACGATATGCTTCATTATTAACAGGTTTTAGTCAATTATCTCAGTATTCCTCCAACGCAGCAACAAATGCTTAACAAAATGCACCAGTATCTAAGTTAGGTATGTAGGATAAAATGTAGGCGAATGCCTTAGGTTAGAAAAGTTGATGCTTTAATGGGACTATGCAACTTTTATATCATGCATTTAAAAAAGTAAAGCTTGTTATATTTAATGACACCTCTAGAGCACATTGATTTTTCTTTTATCGCATCATCGGCTATTGGACATCAAACATATGGTTATTCTGACATATTTCTTTGGAGGGGACCTGGTGCTGCCATATAGGCTACTCTTTCTGATACAGTGATAGGCAGCAAGCGGTCTTTTATATGCACTTTCCCACAGACAGCACAGCACATACCACAGCCTTTGATGAACCAGTTGTGGACCACTGGTTGGAATGGAAAATATCCCAAATTGCAAATGGGTCCACTGAGAAGGACTGATCCAATGACCGATAGCTTCACAGGTGGACACTCTGACGATCTGAGCTATGTACCCTTCCCCTAATATAATGCATTAATTCGGCCGTTAATAGACGAGATCACCGTTCCGACTGGGCATGCGCTGAAAACGGCGTTGGCAGCAAAGCAAATGGATACGGCCATTCATTTTGCCGATACGCATAGGGCAAAACTTCCATTTTATTCAAAATTAATAGATATACATAATAATTTGGCATAAACATGTATGCACACATGCAATATAATGATATGATGAATATAACTAAGACAAAATTAGTCATAGTTAAACATTTTGAGCTTAGAAACATACAATTCCACAAAAAGCAATCAGTCACTTTAAGGCTGATATCCACATCACTATTATTAATTCTTGTTCTAAATATTAAAATGCCAAATGTGTCAACAGACACTTGTTTCAGAGAAATATATATCCAATATATGATTAACCCTACTAATTTTCTAGTTCTACATATGTCATTAACCATAGGATATAAATAAAAACATGAATAAAATATGTAAAACTGACTCCGGCTATGACTCTAACACTAGTCTGAGGGCCCAGATTTCTCTAAATCTAAATGAACATGGCATAAGGTGTGCTGATTATATTGATGTAAATACAATGCTGGATAAAAGATTAATATCTTAAATTATTATATATATTTTTTAGTTGGTATTCTATGTATCAAACAAGAGCTGAGATGAGCTGAAACCAAGTGTATTAGCATGTGACATGTGCTTCTCGCGGGTTTGTTTTTCTTCCTCGCATCCCACAATGCACTGCGCCGCTGGAATGGTGATGTAGTCTATTGTCTGGGTATGGCAGGTTTTCAAATTGAAAATCTGTGTGTGTGTGTGGGGGGGGGGGCTGAATGCTTTAGAGTAAATGGGTGAACAAAGGCTGTAGGCGGGATGTACACCCTCCCCTCCACCCACCCACCCACCCACCCAGAGGCCCACTGCGCAGTGCTGTGCTTGGAGAGTGCGCTCCGTATGTATGTCATGTGGGAGCAGCTCGCCCCCTCCCCCATGACCCGTTCTACAAACAGCTCATCAATCGTAATTCTCACCGAAACCTGTCTGCGAGACAATTATAGAGACAGATATGATATGACTACTATCACCCCAAAAAATGCGGGCCCCGACTGCGCACAGCATAAACCACTTCGCAAAGCTAACTTTTCCCGGTTGCTGCGCGTATTTCCCTGTTAAACTCACCCACGTCGAATCTAAGCATTGGTCCATACTTCCCCAACTGGGCGATCAGGTAGGATCCTGTTAGCTGTGCTAATTCGGTTGTTTGTATTTAAAAAAATATATGTATATATTCTTTGTACAAAGAACCGAATTATGTATATATATATTTATATATATATATATATATATATATATATATATATGAACCGACGGGGTGGCGTGTTAACCAACAGCCCACTCTTGCTTCTTATTTTATGTTTTAATATATATATATATACATATATATATACATATATATATATATATACATACATATATATATATAAATATGTATATATATATGTATATATATATATATAAATATATATAATATATATTAAAACATAAAATAATAAGCAAGAGTGGGTTGTTGGTTACCACGCCACCCCGTCGGTTCATATATGTGTTTGGCGTTGGCGCTAGTGATACCTCCAGAAGCCTCCGACCGCTCCATCACACTACCGGGAACCAGGACAGCCTCGTCGTCCGGCCGGCCGCCAGGAATTCCTGGCACGCCTCCTGGACACAGCGCGCCCGCACCCGCGTCCTGGCACTTGGAGGACTTCAAGGGGGCGGGGGGGGGCGAGCGGGCGGGCGGGCGGGCGGGGGCCTGGTGCGGCGAGCATTGCCGGGCGCCACTATGCATGGGGCGGTCGGGGTGGGTTGGGGTGTGGTGGGGTGGGGGTGATGGCAGTGAGAGAAGGGAAGAGGGGAATGAATGAATGGGAAGGGGAAGAGCAACGAAGGTAAGAGGAGAGGTGAGATGGGGCGGTGACTTATGCCTGGTACACACCTACCGTATACGATTCGCTCACTAAAACTCGCGACTCGACCCGACCCTCTTGAAACTGAAAACGGGCCGATTCATTTTTCGAATCGTGAATCGCAATCGTAATCGGCCCGTTTTAGCACTAAAACTGAGTTTTTAGTCGCGAATCACAATCATTAGGTGTGCGCGGGGAGCGCACACCTAGCGATTTTTGTGAGCGAAACGGGCAGTTTTATATCGTATATGGGAGGTGGGTGCGCACAAACGGTAGGTGTGTACTAGGCATTAGAGGAAGTGGTCGGGGTGAATAGAAGGGGGAATGGAGGATGGCTGGGGGCGGGAGTGAGGGAGGAATTGGGGAGGAATGAGGGAACGGGGCATGAATGTGGGGAGGACTGGTTAGAAGAGTGGATGGGGGGGAACTGACTGTGGGAATAAAATGAGGGTGAGGAAAGGAATGAGGGCAATGAGTGGCTGGAAGGAGTGAGATCGAGAATAAGTAGACGGCTGACTAGAGCTATCAGGAGATGCATAAAGGGTATGATTTGGGAGGGGGGAGGTGGGAGGTGGGGAGAAGGGGCGAAAGGAAGGAGGGAGGAGAATAATGGTTGGTTAATGGTTGTATGCGGACGATGGTGTGCAGCAGAAGAAGCCGCCTAGTTGTGGCGGTATGGCAGTGTTCCCGGTAGGTGACAGTAAGGGATAGAGCGGTGGCGGAGATGTGAGGTAAGGGGGTGGGTGGGGGGGTTGGTGAGGGGGGGGGGGGTTCGATGTATCCATGTTGCATACCGTTTGCTTGTCCCCCCAGGATCCAATCTTATATGCAATGCCTCTATCTCCGAACCCCTACCCCTTTCCCCCTCGTCCCTTTCTCATTCCCCCTCCCCTAACCTTCCCCCTTCCTCCTTTCTCATTTCTCATTTCTACCCCCCTACCCCTTCCACCTTCTCTCCCCTCCCCCTCCCCGTCGCCCTACCCCTGCCACCTCCCTCCCCCCATACCCCTCCCCGTCTCCTCCCTTCCCCTCCCCTCCCCTTCGTTTCCCTCTTCCATTCCCTCTCCCCTCCCCTACCCCTCCCCTACCCCCTTTCCCCATCCTCTATCCCTGCCCCACCCCATTTCCCGTCCCCTTCCCCTACCCACCCCCTCTGCCCTCCCATCCCCATCCCTCCCAGACCCGCGGGGCTCCCTCGACATTTCGCCCGGCCCCGGTCAGTTGAACTGCATCTGTCCCAGTGCATGGAGGCTGTCAATCGAGACTCGGCCATTCTCTGCACAGCAGACCACCGCGAATTCCTTTTAGATTCCCAACATCTGACGAACTGCCCTGAACTGCCCTGAACAAGTATCCAGAAACTATATTTACTCCTCTATGGCTGGTACAGATGTTATGGACTCCCGTTTTCTTTCTTCTTATTTTAGAAGGGGGGATTATTTGGAATACGTCTATTTACAAGACTGGTATCATATTGACAACAGGTCATGGACATCTCAGTTTACTCGGGGGGAAAAATTTATACATATATACGTGTAGACACTCGCTGGTACATGGTCACAGAATACCAATGTGCATGCCACTTTCTTTCATGTGTAGTTTTAAAATGTGATAGTAAAATTAGTATATGTGATAATTTTCAGCGGTACAGTGAGTGGCAGTTATACTATAGTGTGAAGCGGGTGGAGGCACCGCCATCGGAGCTGAGGTGGGGGAGGCTGGAGCAGTAGATGACTAGGCCAGACTCAATCGGTCCATAGGCTCGGGGAAAAGAGGGATACTCGGGGTTATTTATACTCGTATAATTTACTATACAATATATATATGTATATATTTATTTATTTATTTATTTATGCCCACGAAATGTTATGGTTTATATAACAATGACCACATGGGTTTATTTTCTGTTTCTTATCCGTCACCATCAACAAGTCTGTTGTGGTAGTTAGTGTTCGTTACACATGTCGCCTTAGTCCATATTGAAGATATTCTAGCAGCGCGCCCTGTCCACCCCACTACAAACAACAATATGTAACTACGTCAGTACAGGGTGGTGCAGACTTCCAGCAAGTCTCTGCTACAGGTAGGTATTCAGCAGTGGCCGCCTCAGTATTAGTCTGGGAGCAAGTGCTGCTGCCACCATTCCCAGATGTTGGTCTTAGTTTTGGTAACAAAGCCAAGCTTCGGGTACCTCCCCACAACCTTGTAGCTGAACGAACCCGAGACCTGGCACCGTATGTGTATATGTATATGTGCTCTATAATCTATTATGGGAATATAAACAGGGACACTATCTATCTTCAGTTCCCTCTAAGCACTGTATGCCAGCTGCGTCTGGGCATTATGGCCAATAGACCCGTTGGGATGGTCAAATTTTAACTTGGGTCTCTTGGCATTTAATATATCTCCGCGGCCAGACGGGATGACCGAATGAGTTAGAGCGTCTGTCTCCCGTGCTGGTAGATCGTGTGGTCATGGGCTCGAACCCTGGTTGAGTTAAACCAATGACTTAAAAATTGATACTTGTCACTTCCTAGCCAGGCGCTCGGCATTATTAGGACAGGGCAAGGGCTGGTGTGCTCAGTTTCAGGATAATGTGACTGAGTGGGATATCAGGTCATGGTGTTGATGGCCTGGTTTCCCAGTGGGACAGCACTATAAAGTCACCATGAGTGCGCACTGTCACAAGTCGGTACCCGTCCTGATATGACCTTAGATGTTGCTAGGACGTAAAACAACAACAAACAAAAAACAAACAAACAATATATCTCCGCCAGAGAATATATATCTTCTCAACCACGTCAGTGTTATCGTTGTTCTGTTTATCTGGGGCCAACTGTTTATGTGCTCTATAATCTATTGTGGGAATATAAACAAGGACACTACCTATCTTCAGTTCCCTCTGTAATAGTATATTCACTGTATCCTATCTAACTGACTCTGTGTAGTACAGCATTGGCCACACTGGCGCCACCTGTGAAGGGCTCTAAGCACTGTATGGCAGCTGCGTCTGGCCGTTATATACCTGTTGGGACGGTCAAATTTGAACTTTAGGTGGGCATTTAATATATCTCCACCAGAGAATATATATCTTCTTCTCAACCATGTCAGTGTTATCATTGTTCTGTTTATCTGGGGCCAACTGTTTATATATATATAAATATATATATATATATATATATATATATATATATATATATATATATATACACACACACAAGACTCTCCATCTCCATAATAAATCAAAAGGCCGAACAGTTCCCGGTTTGACAAGACTGGGTTCCACCCACTAATAAACTCGGGTGGTGCCTGGGATGGCTGTGTGTGTCGGGGTTCGGGGGGGGGGGGGGGGGGGGGGGGGGGGGGGGGGTCGGTGCCTGAGGTGGTGAAAGGGGTGTCGGGTGGAGAGAAGGAGGAGGGTGTGTGTGTGTCCGGACCGTCTTAGACACACCTGAGCAGGTAAGGCAGGGTGCGGGAGGAATGGGGCCGGCCCACCTGGAGGGGTTTTACCTGAGGAAGTGGGGTGATGGATGGTCACACATACCTGCCCGGATGAAACGAGGGTGCATGCAGCAGGAGAGACAGTAGACAGGGAGGGGCGGCCCTCGGGGGGGTGGGAGGGTGCGGGCCGGGAGGTTGTCTGAGGCAGGGCGTGTCGAGGTGGCGAAGGCTGCTAAGAGGCTATTTAGAGAACATTTTGGGTTGATACTGGGGTTCCAGAAGTATTTAGTCGTTGTTTTGGGGGGTGTTGAAAAGATCGTCATCGTAATCATGAACGCATATGATGACAAAACAAAAACAGTGTTTATTGCATATGTACTGTTTGCTACAGGGATCCCTTCTACTCGGCTGAACAGCACTGGTGCCATAGTGAACAGCAAATCTAAGCCTATATATGTGTGTGATGTATAGTATATTATGCGAGTATAAAGATACAGAAGGCAATATTAGTTATTATTATGATTATTGTTATACTCCGTGAGGCGCAACAGTGTACCGGTGGCGCCATCTCGACCCACCTCATCTCCACTGGATGTTGACCAGTGTCAGTCGCACCTGAGGATATATGTCATAAAAAGCAAAAGGCATGATTGTATGTATGCGTATACATTATATTACATAATAGCCCTCATGGATGGAAAGAGTGCTTTCAGATGGGGCTCAACCTTTGGCTTCGGTCCATTTGATGATAGCATGCGTCGTCATTGGTTGTGGATTCTGAACACATAGTTGTAGATGATGGAGTTTGCCAAAGCATGGCGATAAGCACCCGCCCCTACAACATAGTTCTCATAATTACGGTGGCAATGTTGGTGGATTTAGTCTGACGGAGCCGACCGTGCTCTAGCGAGACTCACGCCCATGCTCGCCAAATAAAAACTCACCACAAGTGGCACCACTTCCTTTCAACGCCGACTGACCGGAAGCAGTGGGCTAAGCAGTCTAGCGCAGGATTCCCATGTGGAAAGTCTGGAGTTCAAGTCCCGGTCGAGTCAAACCAATGACTTACAAAATTGATACTTGTCGCTACATAGCCTGGCGCTCAGCATTGATAGGATAGGGCAAAGACTGGTTATATCAGTGTCAGGATAATGTGATTGAGTGGGATATCGGGTCGTGGTGCCTCGGTGGCCTGGTCTCCCCAGTGGTGCAGCACTATAAAGTCAATATTAGTGCGTACTGTCCACAAGTCTGTTCTCGTCCTGATGTGACCATATATGTTGCTAGGGTGTAAAACCCCAACAAACAAACTAGCTATAGCGAGCTATGCACCTAGAGCGACTTGTACTAAGTTGTAGACCTCAGGGACGCGTCCAGTTCATTCCAGTCATTGTCCCGTCCCTTGTCCGTTGCTAAGATGGAGTTTGGTGGTCTGGGGGGGTGGGGTGTTGGCTTCGAGAGATTTGATTTCAGTTTTTGTTTTTTGTGTGTGTTTTTTGTTGTTGTTGCTATATTGCGAACCATTAGTGAAACAACACGTTGTACATAGCCAGGGTTTCGGGTGTTGTTGTTAACCGTTCGGGTTGTTGCTGATGCGCGTATGCATTCAGCGTGTTGCTGCTATCGTGGTTCTGGGTGTGGTGGAGGTGTGGTGGGTGCAGTGAGGTTCGTGCGCCGTGTGTATGGCATGTCGTTAGTGCCGACGCCTTCCCGTGATAAAGCATGTTGGCGAGCAATGCGGCCGACTGCGGGTGTGGGGCGGGTGTTGACGGGTGTGGACACGCGGCGCGAGGTCTATTACTCCTGCTGACCGATCGGACAACATGCACACTTTCATCAGCACCCCGGCGTGAAGGCACGGCTTCTTTATGATGCTGGCAAATGCTTACTTACCCGCGCACTATTTTTTTCTTTCTATTTTTCAATATTTACTGATTTAAAGTCGCATTGTCCGCTGGTTTTAAATTATATTAATTATTATATTTTTGGATGAATATATTATGTTGATTATTATAATCTGCTTTAGTTTAATTTTGAGTCAATTTTATTTTTATGGGGTTACCTTTGCCGATAGCTTAAATGTAAACATGCCAAACTAATTTTGGCATACATGTCAGAATTTCTGGACAACACAGACTTTGACAATGATAGGGTATTTTAAACTGACTTAGCATCCCTTCTATTGAGCAATACATGTCTAATAAGTACACTAGTATCTAAGTTAAATATGTATGAGCAAAATCTATGTGGGTGATTTGGTTTCTAAAATGTGATGCTTTTCATTAAACTATGAAGCCTTAAAGTTGCATAGTCCGATGGTTTTGAATTTCTGTATTTTTTCTGAGATAAATATATTAGATTGATCACTAGTATCTACTTTACATTAGTTCAAAGTTACTTTTATTTTAAATGGTAAACTTTTGAGATATTTTGAGTGCAAACATGGCAAATTAGTTTTGGCAAGCTTGCCAAAACTCTGACACTATAGACTTCTGCAGTAGCAGGTTCTGCTAAATTGACTCATATTGCCTTCTACGCAGAAACAAATGCATGATAAATGCATTAGTATCTAAGTTAGATATGTCAAATCAAATCTAGATAATTGGTTTGGATTTGAAAATTTGATATTTCATCGGACTATGCAGCTTTAAGCAGAAGTTTCAACTGCGAGCAATTAATTACCCACTGCCCCTGTCTAGTTGATTGATTGATTGATTGATTGGTGGTTGCTTTACGCCGTGTCGGCAGTGCTTGTAATATGATTATGGGGTATATGTGGTGATCAAAATGCTAACATGGACATTTACCTTCAGTTGGGGTTCTCCTTTGCTCACCATTGCTGTGCAGTCTTCAATTGTTTATCCCATGACATTGGTAACATGACCAGGATCCACCATGTGATGATTAGCAGAGAAAGCTGTTCAGATTTCTTACTAAAGCCGGAATTCCTGCGTTTACGCGGACACCATTACAACACCTCCCCCTAAGATAATTTTGATTGAAAGACCCCCGAAGCCTCTTCTGTGAGTTATCAGAATTACTCTGGTCATAAATTGATCTAATTACTCATGCAGGCATACCGTAGCCATCTGACCGCATTGCGACACCCACCCCTCGTTTTGGCAAATCTCTTGTCTCTTCAATACATAGCCGTCCCCAGTTAACCCAGCTAGTTGTGGCAGGACTCAACCAGCTCCTGCCATCACATATGATACCGTGTAGCTGAGATATCAGCTGCTCCTGTGGCGGTCCCTAAGAGTTACACTGCGTGGGCTACCCTTGGGAATGGTGGAGACAAAAGACCATTACTTTGGGGGCGGTTTCCCCCTACCTGATATAATGGAACTGTAAAGTTTGTTTGTTTAACTGTAAAATTATCGGAGCTGTGCCACAAAGAATTTTGAATTGTTGTCATGCACACATGTGTTCTATGTTAGTTTTATTAAGAACTTCATGTAATCAAAAATACAGGAACAACCTATGTGTGTTAACCTGCCAATCAGAGAGAATTGATGAGGGTTGCTGTTGAAAGAAAGTTTTGTATGTTAGGGTTTTAAACCCTGGCAAAATCTATGGTCATATCAGGGTGGGTACCAACTTGTGACAGTGCACACTCATGGTGACTTTCTAGTGCTGCCGAGTGGGAAACCAGGCCACCAGTACCAATACCTGATTTCCCACTCTGTCACATTATCCTGACACTGAGCTAACCAGTCCTTGCCCTATCCTCATAATGCCGAGCTCCAGGCTACATAGCGACAAATATCAATTTTGGAAGTCATTGGTTTGAATTGGCCGGGTTTCAATGTCCTGAGCCCAACCCTGTGTTCGGCCATCGCGTCCGGTGTTCAAAAGAAAGCTTAATAGAGTACTTATTATTATTAGTTGACGTGTATAAATTAGGTCACGGTGTGGAGGTGGGCGGCAGGCTGGTGGTGATGTTGGTCATCCGTCGTACTGAGCGGAATAAGAGTTGTTGGGGCTTAGCAATGATGAGAATAAACACAGCATACTTCATGTACAACCCCTTACCACTATTGTGGGTATATGTTGTGTAAATGCAACATGACCCGTATCAAAGACCCTATAATACTAAGACGGCTCACTCCCTATCTCTCCCATGGTAATCTAAATTTGGCAGTGCCACCTTGTGGTGGGTTTGATCAGCCCGGCTGCTGGTTGGTGGTTCACATGTAAACACATACAATTATATTATATATGAGATAGGTAAGTATGAATATACATCAATATGAAATTGCTATGAACAAATACACATCAGCATCAGCATCAGCATCAGCATCAGCATCACCATCATCACACATCTTTCACATTCATATATACATTAATACATATAATATAGCAACTGTTTAACCAAGAGAACAGCCAGCACACCAAGTGGTGGGTTTGATCATATTGATTACACAGTACAGGCTGAGTGAGCCGTCTTAGTATTATAGGGTCTTTGTCCGTATTTAGCTTTAACTACATGGTCAACCCAAACAATGAATATGGCGGTCCGGTAGGTGAACCCACCATTGGCGGCACAATCGAGCAGTCCCGGGCTCGCAGGCACCGGCCAGCGATTGGACAATATAGATATCAACACATATCGAGACCCAGCTCCATATTAATTATTTTTAGGTACATGTTAATTCCGCCATTTATATACGCATAATATATTATACGACTTATATATTCACATTTACCTTGGTGGTCTTACTGAGCACTGTGTGATGGTTACATGGTTTATCATTGCTGCTAAAATCATCGCAGATCTCTCAGTAAAGCAAACCTCGACATATCGAATCAGGGCGGGGTGGCAGGCGGTGTGAGGGTCGGGGTCGCATGCTGAAGCCTACACGTGACCAAGGACACGAGAACAATCTGACTACCACCTAGGTATGGGGCTCCCCATAGCCCCTTCGTTCTACTGCAGATTTTATCTTTCCTGAAATCAGAATGGCAGAAGCAGGACAGCTCACACCTCCCTACTTGTGTGCTTGTTGAAAGTTGCATAGTCCGATGGTCTTGAGTTTCTGACATTTTTCTGAGATAAGTATATTAAATTGATCATTATAATCTACCTTAATTTAGTTTGAAGTAACTTTGAATTGAAATGGCTACCTTTTGAGATATTTGAAATTCAAACATGTGAAAATAATTTTGGCAAGCACACTAGAACTCTGGTAAAATAGGCTTCTGCAGTAACAGGTTCTATTCAATCGACTCAGCATTCCCTTCTATGTGGCAACAAATACTTAATAAGTGTGTCAGTATCTCAGTTAGATATGTAGAATAAAATGTAGATAATTGTTTTGATTTTGAAAATGTGATGCTTCATCGGACTATGCAGCTTTAACGACGCCCCACAGCACAAAAGGTAAACATCGGCTATTGGGGGGGTTATATAGTGGCAAAACATATCTGACTAAAAACTCACACCTCCCTATGATACTATTATAGACAACAACTACAGTAAACCCTCTCTAATTCGACCGACCATGGCACCAATTTTAAATGGTCCATTTAGGGAGGTGGTCGGTTTAGGGAGGTTTTTTAAATCGTGGTTTAGGGAGGTTTTAAAATCATTACAATGGTTTTGTATGGGCAATCGTTTGGGACCGAAATGAAGCGATCAATATAGGGGAGTGATCGATCTGTGGAGTTGGTCGGTTAGAGAGGTTTTACAGTATCTCATCCTTCAGTTCAAATAGTTCATCTATGGAATGGAAGCCACTTCCAGTCTGATAAAGTGCTCAGGTATTCCCCCCCCCCCCCACACACACACACAAGCACACACAATCCCACCACACACACCCTTACCGCGTTAATACACATAACACATCTCACCCCGTCTTCAAATAATTGTCCAGACGTCTCTAGCTTGCATAAATTGAATCCCCCCAGACACCCACCCAGACAGGCCCCAGTCACAAGTCATTGGGCCTGATGGTGACGGCTTCACACCAGGCTTTGATAGCTTATCCGCTAATAGTGTACGAGAATACTATGTTTTCTCCGTCTACACAAAAGAAGAACACCAGACACAAAAAAAGCGCTACCACAAACCACAGCCAATCCTTCACACCCGGCCGAGTTATGCAATATGTATGTAGCGAGAGCACCTTTATTCAGTTGTTTATATTAGCCATTCACATTGATGGCAGCATCGATTGTGGGTTGTTCGTTTGACAAAGTTTAATTGATATCGTTTATAACTGCTTCATTGTCATGTCTGTGTAATTAGACGCTTTGTTATCACCATTTCTGGTATTGAGTAGTATTAACTGTAGGTAATACCTCAGTGAGAGGTTTTCTCTGTTCAGTGTGGTGAGTGCTACCTACATGTATTCCTCCTCCTCTCCTCCCCTCTCCTCCTCCTCCTCCTTTCTTGTGTGACTAGGGAAGGAAAAATGGGACTCCATCGAGCAGACGTTTAGCCCTTAGTGAATTCACTAGGAGCCACCGTCGTTGCTAACCAAGCACCTAACGTTACCCTAACATAGACTGTGTACTAGGAATAGTCCCGTCCTGATATGACCTTAAATGTTGCTAGGACGTAAAACAACAACAAACAAACAACAACAAACAAACTAGGAATAGCGAATAGAATTCCGGAACTGTTAATCGTTCCGACATTTAACAAAAAGCAAAGATAAGTTACTCTTTGATAAATGCTTTATCCAGAATTACATGAACATTGATTTTCAGGAGTTCTCCTTTCTTTTCTTTTTGTTTTTTGCGACATTCGGCCATTTTGGTAGGCCAGGCAGTTTGAAGAAAGATACTGCACGTAATATGAACCCATTCAGGGTCACGCAACATTTCGGCATAACCGTTATGTATATGTATGTATATATATATATGTATGTATGTGCATATATATGTATATACATGTATATATATATATACATGTATATATATACATGTATATATATATATACATATCTCCAAAAAGCATGTATTTGTGTCGACTGGGTGGACTAATTAGTCTGATGTGACTTGTGTAGATGATGGTGATTCCTTCTGTGCAAGAGTTTGTATCTGATGATGTTGCACATAAAATACACTCACCCCTAGTTACGTCTCGCTGACTGACATTTGTCTTACTAATGATTCCTCTCCGGTTTCTTACAAGAAAAGTCATGTCCAGTACTGTCTCTCCATACATAGCGCGCCACATTACTCATCCTTATGTACATTATTTATAGATTATGTTTTCTATGTTCCGTATTAACTTCATTGAATTTCTGTTAGTGGTAGTTTTAGTTTTCTTTTTAAATCGAAATATAAGTTGTTATTAGCGAATTGCTGGGAAGCCACGATAGAAGCCGGGGTCGTAAAGCTGGCGGGCGATAATCGGGAGCCTGCCGATGAAGTTGACTGGATTCCATTCACTGGTTGGGCTTACTCAAAGTTAGCCACTCCCATAGGTACAGCAGTGGCGGCCCTCGTGCTCTGCAGCCTCTATACACCTGGTGGCGCAAGCGCGGGTAGGTGTTGTTGTTGTGGGATGACTTACTACAATACTATACCACAAAATAAAGCACAGCCAATCTACTTGGCCAGCTATTTCAAGCAAGCAATTCATTGATGGTTAGTTAAGTTTACTTATTTAGCTTATTGTGTATCATTGATATCAATATCACAAAGAAATGATTGTGTGGGCTTGGTAGTGCAGGTATAAGTTGAACTGTTACTGTTAGAATGGCGTGTCTCACACTCACCATCAGGTGCGTCGGGAGTTTGGAGGTCTGTACTGACCATCTATTTGTAAACCACGCCCTCTGGAGGTTGGGGGTGGGGGTACAACATCCTGATGGGTGTGGAGGCAAGGTGTGGGGAAGCACAACGTCTACACGAGTACTACGCTCAGGCTTATCACCTCCAATACCTCCCACCACACTCACGTTAACTCACTGGGTACAGCTTCTCGACGAATCACCGCCACCTCATGTACAAATTCCAATTGACTAAATAAGAAAAAAAGTTGGACCCAAGAATCTAATTGTAATAATTCATTTAAATTCCTCGATGGCTTGCAGAGAAATGTGTTCAGCGCAGGATCATTCCAGTTTGATGTGCATAAAATAAGATACTGTATTTTAATGATAATTTTGTCCAATCAGAAGCAGCGTATGTCGACAGTGTAGTAGTCCCCCCAGCCCACCCCTGTAGGCTCCCCACTGCCATCCTCGACAGCTTACCCCGGGACATAAAGGTCGGCTATGTATGTGCTGGTTTTACAAGAGTGTGGATTTAGGTACCCCTTGGTTCTCCCGTGTGTACAGGCTCTCTCCTGCCGTCCCCACACACCCATCACCCCATGCACACACCCTGGCCACATTGCCTCCTGCCCCCATCACACCAGGACACACACACACCACCCCACACACCACACACAGCCAGCACTGTGCTCTGATGGCCACCCGCACGTGCCGTACCGGAAGTGCGTGTGCGCGTAGCGTGTGGCTCTACTTCCGCGTCATTTTGACTGGACTGATTGAACTGCCTCCGCCAGCGTAATGTTTCCCGCTAAACTTTGTCTTCGGCAATTGTTCCGATGCCGAGAATTGAATCGTACCTCTGTGTGTGTGTTTACTAAACATCACACCGCATAGCTTTAGCACCGCGTCTGAATGCTGATTTTGATATAAACTCGATTGGAATTAATTTTGGAACTTTGCTCAGTCCGTCATGATCTGACCTCAGATGTTGCCAGGACGTAAAGCTCCAACAAACAAAACAAAATTTATTCAGTAGTTATTAAAGTTGCATAGTCCGATGGTTTTGAGTTTCGGCCATTTTTCTGAGATAAATATATTAAATTCATTGTTATAATATACCTTATTTTAGTTTAAAGTAACTTTTATTTTAAAAGACTAACTTTTGAGATATTTGAAGTATAAACATGTCAAATTAGTTTTGGCAAGCATGCCAAAACTCTGACATCAGAGGCTTCAGCAATAACAGGTTGTTATTACATTGCCTCAGTATCCCTTTTATGTGGCAACAAATACTTAATAACTGCATTAGTATCTAAGTTAGATATGTAGGATCAAATCTAGATAATTGCTTTGGGTTTGAAAATGTGATGCTTCATCGGACTATGCAGCTTTAAGTTTAATGATAATGGATTGATAAGCTATGCACATAGTGTACAACTGTGATGTGCCTGTCATTTATGCCGATAGGACCCGTCTCTCACGGTCCTAACCACGAAATACTTTAAGAATGAGATGGCGCAAGTATTGGGGGAGAGGCTACTTAGTGGTGTCGGTCGTGCGCAGCCGCAGGCGCAGGCTTGACAAACAGGAAGTAGTGGTTGGGCTAGGAGAAGCTTAGCCTTTCCCAAGCACCCACATGTGCACACAGCTCAGCTACTACTAGGAGTACACTACTAGCTTACGGTACGCCATGTTAGATGCCTGCAAATAATCCAATAATTATCCCTCGGATTTGGCATCTGCTTTGGCTTCATTAGATTCCCGTAATAAGTTCAATTAAATCTCTTTGCTATCCTGATCACTGAGTACACAGTGCATTACTCATAATGTATTTAGTAGGAGTGGTGGTTTGATCTACTCCACATCATGCCCCCCTGCTCCTTCTCGCTCCACTCCCACCGTACCAGGCTCAGATCGCATAGTGCTATAAAGTGAACACTTCAACATCCGGTCAAAAACGCACATATAATTAAAAGGACGGTGGATTCTTACAATGGGACGCAATGTGAAAAGAACAATTAGAAGCCACGTCAGAAACCACGTGACCTTTTACGAAATAGCGCAACTTAAATCCCCATAATAATATTACCGAATATATCGGCATGGGCACCTTTTCAAACAAGTAGAAGCCACATGTGAAGCCACAATGGAAGCCACTCTTCTGAAACCATATGATTAAATCATATTATTCTTCCACCGGACGTGGTGGCCAAATTGGTAGAGCGCAGGCCACCCGTGTGGAAGGTCGGGAATTCAATTCCCGGTCGAGTCAAAACAATGACTTATAAAATTGATACTTGTCACATCCTACCCAGGCGCTATGCATTTTTAGGATAGGGCAAGGACTGGTTTGTTCGGGACCAGAATAATGTGACTGAGTGGGATATTAAGTCAGGGTGTTGGCAGCTTAGTCTCCCAGTGGAGCAGCACTATAAAGTCGACATGAATGTGCGGTCATGGTGATGGAGGAGCACTATTAAGTCGCCATGAATGCACACTGTCACAAGTCGGTACCCGTCTTGATATGACCTTAGATGTTGCGAGGATGTAAAACTCCAACAACCAACCAACTATTATCCTACCGGGAAACTGAGAAGCAGTAACGGGTTCGCAAAGAAGCCATAATAAGCCACTGCTAAGCCTAAAGTAACACTTACAGACCGGAACCAAGGCTAGTCATACAACTGCATAGCGCACATAAATAGTGTTGGCCATGTCATAATAGCGTACCTGCCCATCTGCACACTGGCGTACCTCTCGTAGCCAGGTAGTAAACAGGCAGATATTGTTTGTAAATAGACACATAGTTGGTGTGGCACTCTTGCACCGCATGTCAAGGCAGACACAAGCATCATCAGTGTCGAAGTGATGTGAATCAATACGTTGTTACAATAATCTCTCACCTCCCTGAGAACTACCGTGTATGTATCATAGATAATTCCACTGGTTGGGTTTGCAATTCCATATATTACCAGGTTTTTCATATATATGTGCATATATATATGCATATGGGCTTTCTCCTCCACCACCACACCACCCATATATATGTTTCGACTTATATATATATATATATATATATATATATATATGTATTATACAAGCACTATAGTGGTTAATCGTACTGGGAACCAGAGGGGACGTCAGGAGTAAAGAATTATACTTGCATAATAAATTATCATCATCAACATCATCAATCCTTTAATTGCCCAGGTCATTCGGACACCACAGATAATTTTGCAACCAATTTCCTCCAGTTGTCCCTGTTCTCCACTGCCCTCTGGGACTTAGCCAACCCCAGGCCTGTCCATTCATTCCCTGATGTTGAGTTATGCACCTTATGTAACGCACATGTGCTATATAATTTATGTGGATATAAATAAAGAATGCTCACCAGTGTTCTTGTCTCCGGACACCTATCATCTCACTCTTGCCTGCAGGATATATTCCATTAAGGCAAGTTGAGTCAAGCATTTGCATACAAACGTAAATTTTGTGTCACTTTATGCACTTAGCCTTTCCGTCCCTCCCCCCACCCCCCACACCCACCCACCCCACCCCTCTACAATCCCACCCCATTCCCCTCCTCCCATCCACATGGACCACATCCACACATCCCCTCCTCTTCCCCCTCCCCCTTCCCTCATGCGCTTCAAAAGGTAGCGAGCTGTGACATCCATCAATTAAATTGTCACTGCCATTGTGGCGCGGGCCGGCCGTAGTTAAGTGCACGCGGGGTCTCGCGAGAGGACGGGGCGCGGCGTTCATGCAGTATTCAGCGGCGGCCATTGCGGCTGGACACTAGTTAAAGAGCCGCGTCCCTAAACGCTGGCCACCGCCAGGCGACAGAGTGGCGTGTGTGTGTTGGTGCGTGTGCGTGTGCGTGTGCGTGCGTGGCTCGCCTGTGTCCGCGGTTCGCCTGTGTCTTTCCTGTTGCCAGTGTTGGGTGTTCGTGTTGTCTGTGTCTGGAAGCCGCCCAGCCAGTTCCAACGGCAGTGGCTTCAATGGTCTGCATTCAGCCGGCAGTGCGTCGCTAAAAGGCATGCGCAGAGGGACCCAGGCCCCCCCCCCCCCACCCCCCACCCGCTCCGCCTGCTCACCACTCCCCGCGCCCTCCCTACCACTCCCCGCCGCCTCCCCGCCACCACCACCCCCGCCCTTCTCTTCCCACCCTCGCTCATCGCATCCATTGGCCCCCTCACTGATGGCCGTTTCCATTGGTCAATTGAGTGGTCAGTCCTCCGGTCAGCCCCCTGTGCCAACCGGTCCATTTGGGGCGCCGGCCTTGCACGTAGCCCTCACCCCACACGCCCCCTGCCGGCCATTGTGTGGGATACCTGTCACCAAACACCAGCACACAAACACACACCGCCCTCACCGCTTTCACCTCCACCACCCCACCGCCGCCTCTGACTCGCCCCCTCTGAAGCTCCCCACATCCCCACCCCCACACCCCGCCCCCGCCCTTCGCCAGCACCGTCAGCACCCCCCATGTAAATTATATAGCCCCGCTCACATCGCAGCCTACCGTGCCATCACGCGCCTGAATAATTGATTGAAACAAACACATCTAAGTGAATCAAATGCTTTACAAAGCCCCACTCGGCGGCCGGGCGACGCGGCCCGCCCGCGCCGGTCGATCCCTCTCGGGGCGCCGGCGGACGGGCACCGCGAGGCGCCGAGCGAGGCTTATTACGACCGGCCAACCTGTTGTCACCTTCACCGATTGGACCAATTAGGGAACAAAGTACTCAATAGGGTCCGGGAAAATTGCCTGTCGCCCCAGCACCGGGTCGGGTTCGCAGGTTCATCCCAACACGAGGGGAGGATGGCGGGGGCGGGGTGGGAGGTGGTCTGTGTTTGTGGGTGTGGGGGGGGGGGGGGGTTTCATGGCTCCAATTTGATTGTTTAAACGGTGTCGGGCGACTTGGGTGGATTAACCTGTTTGGGTCGTGTGCACCAGTGTAATGTGACGCTGCTGAAATGGTGTATTAAAGGCGTCACATATTTCCCGCCCGTCTGTGCCACAGTCCCCCCCCCCCCTCCTATGCACATAGAGGAAGGGGCGGGAGGTTAGGAGGGGACGGGAGGGGAAGGAATGGGGGGGGGGAGGAGGAGAGGGAATTAGAGGGAAGGTGAGGGAGGGGAGGGGCAAGGAGAACAAGGGAGGGGTTGGGATGGGAGGGGATGGAAGGAGAGGAGGGAAGATGAAGGGAAGGGAGGTGGTAGGGAAGGAGGAGTGAAGGGAAGGGAGGGGTGGGATGGTCGAGGAGGGCACGGGGGTTCGGGAGGGGAAGGGAGGTGAAGGGAATGGAGGGGACCTTAGTGTAGCGGCGAGCGGGGAGGCGGGGAGAGGCGAGGAGGGGGGGGGGAGTAAAGGGGTGAGGAGGGGAGGGGGGAAAGGGTGGGGAGGGGAGGCGAAGGGAAGGGATTAAATCCTAATGACAATTCGCATTCAAAGTAACCCATTTAGCAGCTGAAGTAATTATGCAGAGACTGCATGAAATGAAGCACATTAGAGTTATTGCGTTCTAATTGAAAGTTTTATTTTCCTTTTTAATTAAGAAATCTTCACCCCATGCACGGTATTTGTTTAGATGGAATAATTAGATAATAATTAGGTTATATTATGACTCGAATGTGTACTTTTTAGGGGGAGGGAATCTTTTTCTCTCGGTTTAAAAACGGATATATATATGCCTACTGGTAAGTATGATTAGTGTGGTTGTCTAGGCAATGCAATTGTCGTTACCGCATGTGACAGTTTCAATTGTCACTAGTCTAATTTGCTTTGCCTGTCAGTGTCACGTGAAAATGTTTTATACATTTCAAGCAGCACTCGTTTCAGCACATTTAATACGGCCACAATCTGGAGAGCTATTTTAGGTAGACATTTAATCCCAAGCACCCTAGTGATACATAGCTACAAAACCCTGTATAGGAGCTAACAATTGTATTCATATTGGTTTAATTGGTATATCCATACAACCGTCGCCAAGCATTCATCGTTTTAATGATGTGACCAGACGGGATGGCCGAATGAGTTAGAGCGTCCGTCTCCTGTGCTGGTAGATCGTGGGGTCGTGGGTTCGAACCCCGGTCGAGTCAAACCAATGACTTAACAATTTGTACTTGTCGCTTCCTAGCCAGGCGCTCGGCATTATTAGGACAAGGCAAGGATTGGTGTGCTCAGTGTCAGGATAATGTGACTGAGTGGGATACCAGGTCATGGTGTCAGCAGCCTGGTTTCCCACTGGGACAGCACTATAAAGTCGCCATGAGTGCGCACTGTCACAAGTCGGTACCCGTCGTGATATGACCCTGGATGTTTCTAGGATGTTAAACAACAAACAAACAAACAAAAAAACAATCGTTTTAATGATGCACTTGGGAAAATCTATGGATGAAAAAACTTGAATCCTAATGAGGTTATTTATTACACTAATGTGTCATGTATATATAGGACAAAGTGACACATTTGTAGAATAAGAATCTTAAGCAAACAGCGCGCGATCCCACGTGTACATTACAACGCTGTGTATTTAACGCATGAATGATTCATCACGTGATAGTCCTATATCAGTATATGGGTAATGCTACACTTTTATTTGTACCAACTCGGATGTTTATTTGCTGTTAGACTATATTTAATCGGTCTTTCCCTTCCAGTATAGAAGTAGCAGTAGTCATGCACTATGCGGTTCTGTGTTCGGAGTGGGAGCTGTGGGGGGGGGGGGTCATATCAGGATGAATACCGACTTGTGACAGTGGGCACTCATGGCGACTTTATTGTGCTGCCCCACTGGGAAATCAGGCCACCAGCACCATGACCCAATATCGCACTCAGTCACATTGTCCGAACACTGAGCCAACCAGCCCTTGCCCTATCCTAATAATGCTGAGTGCCTAACTATGAATAGGATGTGACAAGTATCAATTTTTAAATCATTGGTTTGACTCGACCAGGGTTCGAACCCATGGGTTGGTTCGAATCCCACGATCTACCAAAACGGGAGATGGACGCTCAACTCATTCGGCCATCCCTTCTTGTGCCCTGCTGCTGGTGGGAACAGGGTAACTGACTTCGCGGTACTGGGGTAGGCGTAGCGGCTGTGGCCAGGATTGCCGGGATTGCCAACATACCTCGCTGCCTGTAAGGAGACGCCGGCGACTGTTGTCTTAGCCCTTCCCCCTCCTAACACCCCCCCCCCCCCACCACCACCACCACCACGCCACTCACTCCACGTGCCCACCACTAGGTGGCGTAGCGGGCGAGGTCAACCGGAAGTCACCAGCACATGCCCGATGAGCATTGCCTACCAGTACCGGTGCGCACACAATGGTGCCTGGCCGAGCCGGCACCCCTCTATAGACCTCACTATCGCACCGAGCTGAATCTGCCTGTGACTTTTAGCTGTTTGACTGGGTGTTGGCGCAATAGAAATTCTACTTCCGCTTTCGTCTACTTACTACCAGTTATGTAGTAGCAACAGTTGAAACAGGCAGCAAAGACTACTCATGAAGACATCTCGTCGTCTCTCTGGAGAGGGGAAAAAACTTCTTTTAAAACCACCTTTTGTACCCGTTTCCCACTCCAAGACGACTTCTAACTTCCAACACATGGAGAGAACTGACATTTTGGGAAGGCACGTAACGCGCCGAGTTTCCCGGACATGTACGTGTATGTGTGTAGAGAGAGGGATGGGGGCTCTAAAGTCTAAGTAGAGTCAAACCTCTCTAAATCGACCGATCATGGGTCCGACTTTAAATGGTCCATTTAAGGAGGTGGTAGGTTTAGGGAGTTTTTCATTTCATGGTATTATTGCATGGGCGATCGTTTGGGACTTAAATATATCGATCGATATAGGGGAGTGGTCGATCTGGCGAGGTGGTCGGCTAGAGAGGTTTTATTGTACATATAAAGCGACTTACCCAACTTGAATGATAGGCCAGGCTGAAGGGTGTTGCTTACACAGAGTGAGTGTCTATCGGACATGGTTCTGATACTGATCGAATCAAACCCTTATGAGTGATCCGAACCATCCCTACACCTGCTGGTTGACTAAAGGTTCACAAGTAAAACTCCAACAACCAGCCAACTAAAAGTTCGCATCATTCCCTCCATGTACAAAACATGTATATGTATCTGAATGAACACACGAGATCATGATGCGAAAGGGTACAGTGTAGTTTCATTAGTATTCTCTTTTCGTGTGATAACGCCTAGTAGAACTACAAATATTATAACTAGGCCACTGAGTCCCAATCTCACTGTTATTAGTAGGCAGCCATTTCCGGACGATGTATGAGATTGAGTACTACATAGTACACAGGCTCCTCAAGCAATACCCCACCTGCCCTACCTCGGCCAATTGTCATGGTAACTGAAAACACAGACCAGCCAGCTGAAGCTTCTGACAAAGAGCGTAGTCATGGTTACATGCAACACGCACGTTGCATATGTGCTTCCTTTTTATTAGTGTTTTTTAATATTTTCTTGGGATAACAAGTAGGTAATTTTTTTTTTAATGCAGGTATACCTGGTGCCAGACACTAAACCACTTAGGTGTGATACTGATAGCCCTGACGAAAGCACCCGACACACTAGATAAAGGATTCACCCGGTATAGTGGGTGTTACCCTTTGGTGTGGGGTTGTTGGGTTTTTGTGGCTTTTCTTTACATATGTCTTATTATTGGCTACCTTTGAGTTGTTAATATTTCTAGTTTAATAGATTTAAAGTGTCGAGGGTTCTCGGCCGCCATCTTGTCTTTTTGTTCTTCCCATTTTCTGTGGATATAAGTATCCATTTGATATGGAGGGGCATGTTTTGCTATTTTGTGTATTTAGTTTGTCGTTCACCCGTGTACTACAAGTACCGGGTGAATCTTATATCTACCGACACGCGAGCTTGTAGAAAGGTGCCTCCCCTTAAGTGTTTACCCTGCTTTTCTTGTGATTTTGCGCGAATATCCCCGTAATAATGTGTAGGGAGTGCGGTTTTGACAATAGGACAATATGGGTTACAAGGGTCTGCTGCATTGCATTATGACAATGTGGATTGCTGAGTCACTGTACATACAACTCGAGACACTGATGTAGCGCTGTGATGTATGAATCTGCACACCGAATGCCTGAGGCACTGCATGTCTACAAGGCATCCACTGGGCACCAACAGCTCACCGGGTCTGACACCACCGACGAGAACCAGGAGGCAGGAGGGCAGAGGAGGCGGCGGATAAGAATCGCTGTAGTGAGACCTGAACGTCCCAGAAGGACGCGGCAATAAAGCAGACGACTTTCCGCCGCCGGAATTGCCGGGGAAATTATTATCGCCAGGAGGCGCTGCGGTGACCCCAGCCTCCGCCGGTGCCTGCCTAGTGTCGCCGCTATCGCCGCAAGTAGTCCTCTCCGGCGGTGACACGGCGCGCCATTGAAACCCAATTACTCCGCCGGGGGAGGCACGTGATCGCGCTCGACCAATCAGGAGCTGTGAAAACACGCGACATTGTTTGAACAGGCAGAAGTACTTAGGTTCCCCCCGGGGCTCACTACAGTGGCGGCGCCTGGCGGAGACATCGGGATAAATACGAAAATATTACACGGCCGGCGGAAGGACAAGGCCCGCCGCTAGCCCAACAGGCTCGCGCTTGTTTGCTCTCGCCCAGTCCGATAACACCACATCATTGTTGCGCCGAGATTCAGTGTTTCCCTGTCCTCTGACCACCAGCTCCCCTCCCACCCCCCTCACGCTCAATATTCAGAGTTCATGACAAATATTTTAGCGGCGGCGCTGCGCCCAGCGTCGTGTCAACACACTTGAGACACGGGGGAGGTGGCGCCGTCCATAACGGACGGCGGCCGCGGACACTCGGCCGCCTTTTACGAGCCGGCAGACGACCCTTTTTTCCCCGCCCTTCGCCACCAAGTGTCCGTCCATCTTCCCACTCACCAAAGTCACCTATGATTCCATCCGGAAGCGTTCATATGTAGGGGAGAGTGGGGGCTGAGTTCCGACAACAGCGGCGTGTCCTTATAGTGTTCGGCAGAAGAGATTCATGACCCTTCGAGGCATTGCCCAAACTCTATCCATCCACTCACCACCCCTCACTCACCCCTCACCCACCACTCACACACTCACTCACCCGCATTGCATTGCCGCCACGCTTTGTCCAAATACACGTAGGTCCACCACGTATACAGATTCCCATACACGCGACAAATAACTGACATGGGAGAGTGGATGAGAGGGTGGAAGGGAAGGAGACGAGAGAGAGGGAGAGAGAGAAAAGAGAGAACGGGAGAGAGAGAAAGAAAGAAACAAAAAAAGGAAAGAAAGAAAAGGAAGAAAGAAAGAAAGAAAATTACAAGGGTATATAATTTCACATGGTCAGCACCTCTTAGTCAGTCAACTTTCCTTCAGGTGCCTTTCTTTTCATTCAACATGATGACAGTACTTATCGTCGTCCAATCAATCTCCCAACATACAACCCTTCTAGCCGTCTCTTTGTTTGCTGTTATCCCCAACATTAAACATACCCCCTACCAGTCCCCCTCCCCTCTCATTAGTAACGATCTGCCACTTGTGTGCGCCGCAGACGACATCTTTCGACTCCGCCGGAAGTCGTTGCGCGAGCATGCCCGGCTGACCACGCCGCTATTTACGACACCCCCAAATTACAGCCGAGATGACGCCTTAATGAAGAGCTGCTCTGAGCGACCCGGGCGCCTGGTGACACGGCCACACCGTGCTGGTATTGGTTGTGCAGCTCATCCCCCCGCCCACCCTCAGCACACGCGAGTGTCGGCTGCCTGTGATCCGCCTTATTGACGTCATCAGAACGAGGCTGTCATTATTGCGAGCAAAGACGCGCGCGGGTCGGTTATGTATGACTATGAGACGTAGCTACAGATCACAACGATTGACAATAGTGAAACAAAGAGCCCCCCCCCGACCCCATCCCCACCCACCCCCAAAGGAGGCGTGGAGGAGAGTTTTTTTGGGGGGTGGGGGGCGGCGGAACTACTGGTGCATTATGGGCTAGCACCAATGAGCGTGTACTAAGTTGTAGCCTATAGCTGCTGCCAAATTGAATTAAGCAACACGAGCTTATCGCCTGGTTATTTTTTATTATATCTGGGTATATTATATCTAGTCTTATCATAGTCTGATGAAATCATAAACCTTTCTAAGCCAAAACATTTACCTAGATTTGATCTTACATATCCAAATTAGACTGACGCACAGACTAGGCATTTATTACTGCATATACGGAATATTAAATCAGTGTAATCGAACCTGTAACCGTTGAAGCCCATGGTCCACAGTATTTATATTACCCGAAGAGTTAACTTGTAGCGCTACAAAATTATCGAGTTAACCAAACCTGTTTCATTCAAGGGGATTCGGTGGCAAAATTAAATAGTCAAACATTTATTTATGTAAATGCATCTTGTGCAAGGAGTATATATGGATCCACAATGGGGACGTGGTCGCAGGTATGCCATATGATGAATTCGAGATAAAAGCTGTACTTTCAGCTTTGTGTGATTTGAAACGGCAACATACTGTTTACCACTAAATACACATTGCCCTTGCAACACTCCCACCCCCCCCCCCGAAGTCTGTTTGCTGCATCTTCTTTAAGATCAGTGAATGATGGTTATCTCTCACTTCTAGAATTTCCATCTTGTCCATAGAAGACTATTCGCCATTGCCAGCCCAGAATAGTCGATCCAGGTCGTGTCAATTGGCCATTAACCCCCCCCCCCCCCACGCAGACAGACACACCTCCCTACCCCACCACCCCATCCGTCCTCCCTGCCCGCCATCTCCGTCACCCCGTATAAACCCACACTCCACTCACATCGCCGGTAGGCACTTCCGGTTCCGGCCGAGCCATCTGTTTGTGCTCGCGCAACCCAGAAGGAGTGCGGAGTTGGCGCCCACTTAACACTGGAGATAACCTGTCGCCGGCCCCTGATTAACCTCGGGATCATCGGCCCCCATCTTGTCACCACCGCCGGCCCCTGGCGGCGGCGGCGGAGGCTCCCGCCGCGCAGATTCCCGCCATTTTCGGGGTGATCGATCAGGAGGGGCGGCGCGGCCGTGATGCGCCTGTCATTACCCGTTATGGCGCCGCGACACGGCCCCGGCAGCCCGGCGTCCCGCGGCGGGGCGGCGCGGTCAAGCTTTTATTGGGAAAGGCGACGTTGAGTCATGGCCGCCGGTGACAAAAGTCGACCGATAGATCACGGCGGGCCGAGCGACGCCCGCATTCAGATTGAAATAACGCAATAGTAGAGTAACGGCCCCAAGAAGCTGGTTAATGGAATGCGCGCGATGGGTCAGCGCCTGTATTATCGCCCGGGGTCGCCGGCCGCGCCGTCCGTGGGTCGGGTAATTACTTCCGGTTTTGAGGGTGGACAATCGGGACGCCCGCCGCTGCCGGCCGGTCCTGTTGTCGCCGCCGGTGGCGGACAAGGGAACGGTGCATGCGCAGTCAACATCCGGTGTCGGTAATCCCCGCATGGGAACGCCATGGTTCGCCATCCGGAACGCTGGCGTTTAGTTCCGCTTCCGCTTGGCCTGGTCATCTGGTCTGTGAGGACTCGGTGTGCAGTGGGGGTCAGCGTTCAGTAACCACTTCCGGTAATAGGTCTCTGGTAGATTGGAGATGGGTGTAGCCGAGGGAGGAAAATTCTTCTATTTCGAATTATTATGCCGTGTGTAGTTATGCTATTTATGTAATTATAACATATAATGCGTTTTTAAATTTCCTTGTATTGTTCATCCCTATCGATTCACAACATGTACGATACAAATGTTTTACTATTATCTCAAATACAATATAAGCTATTGAAAAACAACAAACATATAACAAGAACTGCCACATAAGAAACTAAAGCATCTGCTCCTGTGCATAATATATTCTTTAATTAATTATTTCAATCAGATTAAATACTATTTTGCAATGAAATTATTTAATGCATTATTCAAGGTTGGTTAGTTTTGAACCTCTGCTATTTTAAAAGATAAATATATTAGGATAATAATTATATTCTGCATGTACATTACTTTAGTTTGAAGTGCATTTTATTTTAACTGGCTAAGTTTGATAATCATTGCAAAACTAATTTTAACACGTATATCAAAACCCCGTAGACTTCAGCAAGAACGTGTTCTTTTTAAATTGAACTAATATGCCCTTCTGTGCTACAAAACACGCTTAAGAAGTGCACAAGAATAGAAATTAGATATGTAGAATCATTTTAGATAAGTGCTCGGTTAAAGAATATTTTACCATTTCATCGCACTATGCAGCTTTAACCATATCTGTCTGTTTGCTGTTTTCCGTCCTAGCAACATCTAAGGTCATATCAGGACGTGTACCGACTTGTGACAGTGCACACCCATGGCAATTTTAGAGTGCTGCCCCACTGGGAGACCAGGCTGCTGGCACCATGACCTGATATCCCACACAGTAACATTATCCTGATACTGTGCCAATCAGTCATTGTCATATCCTATTAATGCCCAGTGCCAGGCTAGGTAGTGACAAGTACCAATTTGATAAGTCATTGGTTTGACTCGGCTGGGATTCGAACTTCCTACCTTCCGCACGGTAGGAGAGGCATGCGCTCTAACGATTCGGCCTCCGCGTCCGGTTTAACCTCATCTAACAAATAGTTTAGTCCTGAAACAGTGATAGTCGTGATACCGGAGGTGCTTATTTGCCCCAGAGTCATCCACTGCCGTACAGTGCTGAATGAGAGCGCCGCCTGGTGGGTGCCGCGTGCAATAGGGTGTATACGAGGTGTGAGAAGGCACATTCTAGCTGAGTCGGCCGCCTGCTGTCTGACACCCAACTGTTGGGGCCATCAGCTTACCGTGATCAACCCTCCGCTATAAACCCCAACACTGCCACCAGGTTGCGACCTCGTAGTGGATGTAACTAACAAATAACCATCTAAACCATTCATTTCTAATAACTGGAGCAGATGCTACCAAGGTGATGTAAATATACGTGACTGTGCGCGTGTATACGTTGTATTTAAGATGTTTATATTCTATGCGCATGAATATGTGAAGTGGTTGTAATGTGGCATTGATTACTCATGTTAACAACAATTCTTAGGTGGAGAATGTCTTTGTATCATGTATGTGTGTGAGGTATTTCTTTCATTTAAAACATGTGGCTATAGCCACATACAGATTTATTTACACAAGTCCTCGACCAACACACACATTCCGACTGGCTATACTAACATCATTCAGCTAAGTAGACAACTGAGCGATATTTGGTACCGTGGGAGTTTATTGCTAAAACGAGGTCTTGACACTCTCTCCACCACTGCCCTGTGCGCTGACGTCAGCAATGACGTTCCTTGTGACGTCATTCGTGTCGTAGAATAACCGTCCAGTCAGGAAAGTCTTTAGACGTGTTAGAATTAATTTCACTTTCAGAGTGTCATCATTTAAAATATAATTATTCCTGATGGGGTAGATGTCGAATTAATTATCAACGGTAACATTGTAGGTCAGACTCCTAATCTGAAGGTCGGTGGTTCGATTAACTGTACCCCCACCTCAGCCAATTTGGATTTCCACCGCTGTGTATAACTTACAGCGTCATCAAAGGCAATTTGCTCTCATACCATGTTGCTCTCAAGTTGCTCTCATACCAAGTTGCTCTCATACCAAGAGAGAATAGTAGTGAATGCGATATTCCGGACTACAACCAGTCGGTTTCAAATATACATGTGTATTTTTAAATTGGTGCTTTATTTTGGACGAGGTTGTGTCAAACAAATTACTTTAAAATTTCCCATTTTCCCTACTAGGGCAAGTGGACTGAAATTGACATTTCCCCTGCTTAATCAACGCATGTAAAAACATTTTTTTAAACAAATGAACTTTTGTTGAAGTGCCAGTATTCACCTATTTATTGAAGAGAAATATTTACCTATTGTTACTATTAAGGACGTCCATCCTGATATTATCTTACATGTTGCGAGGATCTAAAATCCCCAACAAACACTATTAAGGACTAACATGTTCTGGTTGAAAAATGTGGAGGACGAAAAATAGTGAAGACGAAATTTCAAGACAAATGAAAAGCCTGAAGATACAGTAAATAATTGAACAATTCCTTAGCTGATAGAAGCCCAAGATGCATCGCGGGGAGTAGACAGGAAGGAAGGACCCTGTGTGTGAGTGTCAGTTATTACACCACACATTCCCCTCTGTTTGCTGAGAGAGCCTTGTCCACTGCTTACCATTCTGCAGGCTGCGCTTAGCACTATTTCATTAAGACCTGCCTCCCATTTCTAACCCATCCCCGGGGGGCGGCGAGTGACAGCTCCCGGCCACAATGACACCTCCATTACAGCCGCTCTGCCGCCACTCGCTCACGTTATGCTCGCGTTATGCTCACTTTCTGCTCACTGCCCTTGTCACTCAATCACTGGCGCGTCACGGCTAGCGACATCGATTTTTTATTCCGACTGTGGCCGGGGTGGCAAGACAGACATGCGCACGAACGTTAATTTTACCTTCTTCTCTCCCTCTTCTTCGTCTTCTCACCGGACGTGGTGGCCGAAACGGTAGAGCGCTGGCTTCCTGTGCGGAAGGTCGGAAGTTCGAAACCCGGTTGAGTCAAATTAATGACTTATAAAAGCCTGGTGCTTAGCATTAATAGGATATGGCAAGGACTGGTTAGCTCAGTATCAGGATAACGTGACTGAGGGGGGAAATTAAAGTCATGGTGCTGAGAGCCTGATCTCCCAATAGGGCAGCACTATAAAGTCACCATGAGTGCACACTGTCACAAGTCGGTACCCATTGTTAAATGTTACCAGGATGTAAAACCTGAAACAAACATATTCTTCTTTTCAGAGCGTGGGTCCCACACATACCCACCCGCCAACCCCAAAGTCGGGAAGATGGAACGAGGGCCATTTGGGAGGTGGGGGGGGGGAGGGGGTGTGAGGGTCAAGGGTGAACTGCTCGCCGCAACCCTCCAGTGTGCGGGTGGGAATGAGCGGCGAGCGGGTGTGGCAGGGAGGGGAAGAGGGTCATCTTTCTGTGAGCTGCTTCCTTGCCATCGTGATGATGACGTCACCGGGTCACTGTACCGTCAGGGGGATACAACGCATTGAATATCCTATATATTGTACGTTCATATACACTAGGTATGCAGGTACAGCAATACCTCAGGGAGTTTGACGCCCCTGCCTTGCAGAGTTCTAAACCACTGCCTTGTGGTACAGGTCCTTGACAGAACCGAAGGCTAAGGGAGCAAACCCTAAACAGAAAACCATGTCACTGTGGCAGCATTAAGGGCGGTTGATGTATGGAACTCCCAACATCTCCCGACCAGCCACTGCAGGGACAAATAGTTTTGCGCCTGTCTTGACATGTTCTTGCCGGTGTGAAACCTCTATTTGCTCCCCGAGAGAGTGCCGCTGGTAACTTGCAAAAGCCAGCAGCACTTCAACACTTTTGCAGGCAGCTTTCATGAAATACTCGAACGGATGGGGCTGCCCTCTATGGAAGATCTTCTGATCAAAAAGAATCTCCGGTGGACTGGACACCTCATGAGGATGTCATCAGACAGGCTACCAAAGCAGATCCTCTATTCTCAACTGTCTTCTGGCTACAGAAAGAGAGGGCGCCCCCGTCTCCGGTTCAAAGATACCATCAAGAGAAACCTGAAGCTGAGAGACATTAAGACCGACTCATGGACGCAACTCTCACAGCAGAGAGCTAAATGGAGAGCGGCAGTCAAGTAATGAAAGCAGTCTTTGTCGCATCGCGACCGACAGCATGATGATGATGATCATATACACACACACACATGACGTGGTGGCGGTGTACTGGTGCCGGTGTGGTAATGGTGGGGTGGTATGGTTGGAGTGGTGTGGTGAAGGTGGTGATGTGATGATATGGTTGGGTTGGTGTGGTGTTGGTGTGGTATTGGTGATGTTGTGGCTGCGTGTTGGTATGGCGGTGGTGGTGTGGTGGTGATTTGATGATAATGGTGATAATGGTGATTTGATGATAATGTGCAGGTGGGCTGGTAGTGGTGTTGGTAGGAGTTTAATGGTGATGTGCTGATATGGCGGTGGTTGTCTGGTGATGTGGTGGTGTGGAAGTGAGCGGGTGTTGGTGTGGTGGCTATGTGGTGGTGGTGGTGGTGATGTGGTGGTGATGTGGTGGTGGTAGTGGTGGTGGTAGTGGTGTGGTTGTGTCTGTGGTCACTGTTGTGGTAGTGGCCTGGTGGTGTGGCGGTGTTGTGGTGTTGGGGTGGTCTTGGTGGTAGTATTGGTGTGGTGGTGTCGTGTGGTGGCTATGTGGTTGTAACGTGATGGTGATGGTAGTGGCGTGGTGGTGTGGTGGTGTTGTGACTATGTAGTGGTGGCGGTGGTGGTGTGGTTTTGTGGTGCTAGTGGCGTGGTGGTGTTGGTGTGGTGATAGTGGTATGGTGGCTATGTGGTGGTAATGTGATGGTGATGGTAGTGGTGTGGTGGTGTGGCGGTGTTGTGGCTATGTGGTGTTGGTGTGGTATTGGTGGTAGTGTTGGTGTGGTGGTGTCGTGTGGTGGCTATGTAGTTGTAACGTGATGGTGATGGTAGTGGCATGGTGGTGTTGTGACTATGTAGTGGTGGCAGTGGTGGTGTGGTGTTGTGGTGCTAGTGGCGTGGTGGTGTTGGTGTGGTGATAGTGGTATGGTGGCTATGTGGTGGTAATGCGATGGTGATGGTAGTGGCCTGGTGGTGTGTGCGTTTACTGTGGTGATGTGTGGAGCTGGGCGTGATGTGTGCCTGGTCTGGACGCGGGGTGGATCCGTGGCAGACCCCCGACCCGGGGCTGGACACGGGACACTGAGGCGGCTGGGCGGCGCTGAGCGGCCCACCTGGACACGGCTGCCAACCGTGGGGCTAAGGTGGCCCGCCTGCAGCCATCCATCAGCACACGGAGCTTGACCCCTCCAGGGCAGGTGTGCGCGGCGGTGACCCACGTGCGCATGCGTGGTGTGAGGCGTGGGAACTTTACCCCGGTGATGGCCGGACTTGTAGCCAGGTTCACTGGTAACATCACTACAGCAGCATTGCCAAAATTATCATGTAGTGTGGGATAATATTCTGTACCCGCCACTCTCTAATACCCCCATCACACCAAAGTAGTTCTTACTAGGTTCTTAAAAATGTTGCCGAGCATGCTCAAAATGTGTGCGAACGAAGTGAACGTAGTAGCAACGTTTTACAAACTTTTTATGAACTGCATGGATGGGCAAGGACGGAAGGATGCTCTAGAACTTTGAGCATGTTCACAATTTTTGGCAGCCACATTTTACCCCATTTTCGAATGGGGTCGGACGTTTTGAGAACTAGTTTGGTGTGATGGGGGTGTAACTGTTGAGGCTATTGAGTATAATCACCCATGTAACATGTCCCAAGTTTGAATTATATTCCTGCACTCATTGAGAACAACACCTCTAACAAGATCAACTACTTGGACAACTGATACTTGTCGCTACCTTGCCTGACACTTGGCATTAGTAGGATTAAACAATGAGCAGAGGAATGGGGAAAATCAAATATTTGCTCTTGCATCCACTCCGTCCTGCTTTTTAAACAACTACTTAAAATAAATATGGCATTATGTACTAATAACATTAACAGCGGTGAAGAACCCAGTAATGTGATATTATAATAATGGATCGCAGTGGTTGTGCTATTTAGTAAACTAGTGGTGGTAGAAGGGACGGGACGCCCCATAGAAGTACTAGTGGTGATGGTAGTACAGTTGTGGCACCCCTTTGAAGTATTAGTGGTGAGGGTAGGAGGGATGTGGCACCCCAGAAAAGTACCAGTGGTAATGGTAGGAGGGACGTGGTGTCCAATAGAAGTACTAGTGGTGGTGGTAGGACGGATGTGGCACCCCATAGAAGTACTAGTGGTGGTGGTAGGAGGGACATGGCACCCCATAGAAGTACTAGTGGTAATGGTAGGAGGGACGTGGTGTCCAATAGAAGTACTAGTGGTGGTGGTAGGACGGATGTGGCACCCCATAGAAGTACTAGTGGTGATGGTAGTACAGACGGGACGCCCCATATAAGTACTAGTGGTGATGGTAGTAGAGACATGGCACCCCATATAAGTACTAGTGGTGATGGTAGTAGAGATGTGGTACCCCTTTGAAGTATTAGTAGTGATGATAGGATGGATGTGGCACCCCATAGAAGTACTAGTGGTAATAGTAGGAGGGACGTGGCGCCCCATAGAAGTACTAGTGGTGGTGGTAGGAGGGATGTGGCACCCAATAGAAGTACTAGTGGTAATGGTAGGAGGGACGTGGCGCCCCATAGAAGTACTAGTGGTGGTGGTAGGAGGGACGTGGCACCCCATAGAAGTACTAGTGGTAATGGTAGGAGGGACATGGTGGCCCATAGAAGTACTAGTGGTAATGGTAGGAGGGACATGGCACCCCATAGAAGTACTAGTGGTGGTGTTAGGACGGATGTGGCACCCCATAGAAGTACTAGTGGTAATGGTAGGAGGGATGTGGCGCCCGATAGAAGTACTAGTGGTGGTGGTAGGAGGGACGTGGCACCCCTTAGAAGTACTAATGGTGGTGGTATGACGGATGTGGCACCCCATAGAAGTACTAGTGGTAATGGTAGGAGGGACATGGCACCCCATAGAAGCACTAGTGATGGTGGTAGGAGGTTCGTGGCACCCCATATAAGTACTTGTGGTGGTGGTATGACGGATGTGGCGCCCCATAGAAGTACTAGTGGTAATGGTAGGAGGGACGTGGCACCCCATAGAAGTACTAGTGGTGGTGGTAGGAGGGACATGGCACCCCATAGAAGTACTAGTGATGGTGGTATGACGGACGTGGCGCCCAATAGAAGCATTAGTGGTGAAGGTAGGAGGGATGTGGTGCCCCATAGTACTAGTGGTGGTGGTAGGAGTACATAATAGTTGTAGTACTCTTTATTTAGAGTAGTGGAATGAAGTGGGAACAACAGCTTTGTGACCTCTTGCAGACCACCAGCATTGACTTCCTTCCATCGCTCTCTACACGGACCACTAACACACTGTTCCGCTGACTACTGGCCACCGAATACCCAGCACACAGGAAGAACGGCAACAGAGGGCGCCTCAATCTGCCAGCCATAGCCGTAAAGCCAGCGCTTGAAGCGCAATCGAAAACTACGCCTCCCCTCACAAGTACAGAGCCACTGACCCCCCCACCCACACCCACACCTTCACACACATACACCCACAATAATTCTAGCAATATTCTACTTAATGAGAATATGGTATTCAAATAATAATAATGAAGAATTTTCCAAATGGGAAGTGCAGTGACAGTAAAGAAAAATCTGCAAATTCATTAATGTGAAGGATATAATTATAAGATAGTTAACATTGCACAGTGGGTTCTTCAAAACAAACAGATATGCACTTTAACTGTGGAAGACTGTTAAACTAGCCATGATCACGGCTACTTGAGCTTGGGGGCCCCCCCCCCCCCCCACTTCACCCGCGAATATTCCATTGCAGCCAAACCTATTTCGGAACGCATTAAGCTCCAACATTGTAAGCGCTTACGGTACAGATCCAGGCCGGGACATATGGCCGCCAATGGCCGGGTGAGGGCTGCCACGCCCCGCCACCAGGGGGACTGAGCGCCCACATATGGCTGCTTCTCTGACCTGACGCCAGGCGGCACTGCGGTCGGGCCAACAGGTAAGGCTGACCAGGTGCGTGAATAATGTCCAGGCTCGGCCAGGTGCGCATGTCTACCAACAAGGCGTCACTGAAAAATCCCCAACCAACTACATTTACTTAACTGGTGAAGAAAACAACCATAAGAATACCCCACTCCTCCACCGTTTCGCTAGCTAATATATTTCCCTAATAATGTTCCCATATATGGTATGTTATATATTAAGTAATAATATTAATCAAATCTACATTTGTGCCCGAGAGAGCGTTACAGGGCCTGATCAAAGAGCGCACAACTCTCGGTATATTCGCGAAGTTGTCCGATGATTTGTTTGTAAGACAGGCAACATACACTCGTTTTACTAACAAGTATGTGCCAACTGTGCACACTAAGCTTCACCAAGATGAGGAAACTACCAGAATGTGTGCGTACTGCCGGATCAGATATGGCTCTGCCTTACAGCTGGGGCTAATCAGATCGCACTTGTCCGAAAGTGATAAGTGATGTGTTGGTATCGCTTGCCTCAAGAGGCGGCCAGGTAGGTAGGCAGTAACTCCTTTTCAGGTGGTATTAAAATTATTGGGGCGTGTAGTTTTAAGAGCCCTGATGGGTTGGATGACGCACACGCGTGCTGTACAACTCTTATTGCCGCTGGTGCTCGGTGGTAGTTATCAGAGGGCGCCCACACGCCGAGAATCAGTGAATAAGTGCGTAAACAAACGGGTAAATAAGCAACCCCCGCCATGTAACACAACCATAATGGGTTTGTTTGTTTGGGTTTTATGTCTGAGCAACATCTATGGCCATATCAGGATGTGTACTGTTATGTGCTAGCGACATTATCATCATCATGGGTACTTACTGACTGTGACAGTTCACACTCATGGCGACTCTATGAATATAATGCTGCCCCACTGGGAGAGCAGGCCACACTCACCAAGGTTTGATTTATTGAATGACGTCTCTAGAGCACATTGATTATTATCATCGGCTATTGGATGTCTACCATATGGTCATTCTGACATATTTCTTTGGAGGAAGTCTACTGCTGCAACATAGGCTACTCTTTCCAAGAAGCAGCAAGGGATCTTTTATATGCACTTTCCCACAGAAGGGACAGCACATACCACATCCTTTGATGAACCAGTTGTGGACCACTGGTTGGAACGGAAAATAACGCAAACTGCAAATGGGTGCACTGAGCAGGATTCGATCGGATGACCCGAACCTTCACAGGTGGACACGCTGCTGCCTGAGCTACCTCCCGGTCCCCAGGCCACACTCACCATTATCACTAATGCGACCGAGTGATGGTGCTGTTGGCACGGTATGTCAACGGGGAAGCACTATAGAGCTTCTAAGGAATGCGCACCATAGCAAGTCAATACCCATCAGAACATGGACTACTCTAGGACATAAACGAATAGGAGACACCATGACAAACAACTACTGATCACATAAGTGCCTGGTAAGACATGTAGTTGAAATAATGGGAGGTATTTTGAAAGCAAAATGAGCTGAAAACAACAAAGAAAATGGAGTACCTGAAACCGATACAAATTATGCACAAACCTAACCTTCAAAGGTGAGACAACAACTAACATAGTAATATCTAGATTAAAACACTTATCGCATGGGTACAAGGTATTACAAATGGCGACCATGTACAAAATATAGATGAAAACCCCCAAAAGCTGTTAAAAAATTGGGGAATCCCCCGATGTTGCAACACAAATAAGTTTACAGAAATGAATAAAGAAAATCAATCTGCATAGATTATGACTGATTAAACAAATGATCACTAAAAAAAACCAACCCAAAACAAAACAAAACATAAAACCGCAATAACACACTTACTCAGTCAGACCCCCCCCCCCCCCCCCAAATCACCTTCACACCCCTTCACACACTTCCTGCCCGAGCGCACCCGCCCAGCCAGATAGGAGAGAACCAATGAGTGCACTGCGAAGCGCTGCCACTTCTCTCCGTATTTATAGACAGTAGCCGTGAGGTGGTCAGGTGTGCTGAAGGTGGCACCCAGCCTCTCCACCGGCCGCCGGGGAATAAGTCATTTTTGCGAAATCACTCCGCCCTGGCATCCTCCCCATCAGGTGTGCGTTGGCATGTGGCCGGCTTGTTTAGAGGCGCTCAAGAGAACAGAGCCGGCAGCAGCAGAACCAGCGGCAGCAGCCCCGGTAGGGGGCGGCACCAGCCCGAGGAGGGGGGGTGGGGTAATGCCTGCAGAGGGCCTGGGAGCTGCTCATATAGGGACTCTGAACAACAGTGAATGCCGCCGCAGTTCAAGGTTTAGTTTTCAGGGGCTGGAGTGAAAGGGGGGAATATGGGGCTGGGTAACTGAGGTTACCTGCTATTGCGGGCCCTGGGAGCAGCTCGTGGCAGCCTCGTGATGCGCTGCTTGCTTGCCGCTCTTTTTGGTGGTTGTGTGTGCAGATATATATATATATAATTAGCTCAATATCAGGATAATGTCACGGAGTATGATATTGGGACATGGTGCTGGCAGCTTGATCTCCCAGTGGGGCAGCACTATAAAGTTGCCATGAGTTTGCACTGTCACATGTCGGTATCCATCCTGATATGGATATAGATGTTGCGAGGATGTAAAACCCCAACAAACAAACAAGCTAAACATATTGTATAGCCCGCACTGATCTGATCTGAGGTGCTTCAGGATTCCAGGTTCAGATTGCGATCGGCGAGCCCTGTCAGGTGCGGGCACTTGTTCAGTGTAATAACTAATATCTTTGTTCACTTCACTCTCATTTGATCATCCCCGAGAGCACACCACACCAACTATGGCTGGACAATATTGGTATGGCTACACAGTTGTCCGTTAAAGACAGGTACTGGGGTACTGGGTTCATACACGGCGGGTATAGCTTGAAGACAGTAAGCCCATTTTGTATGTAGCCTGATAAGCTATGGTCATGTAGTCTGGTAAGCTATGATTATGTAGTCTGATAAGCTATGGTCATGTAGCCCCAGGTCTGCCAAAGCAAATTGTTTCTCTTGATAGCGCTCAGTTCATTTGATATTTACTTTTATGACATATATGCTCGGGGGGCGTGCATTGTGAGATAGTGGTACATTACATTACCCGCATTTGAATAATCTTTACGATCTATAAACTTCCTCGCATCCACCCCCCACCCACCCACCCCCCATAAAAAGTAGGTTCGTTTTGAAAAAGACCCTCTACCCCGTCAGCTCTCACTCACACGCACAAACTCAACATGAAATCGAATAATAACTACATACTGGTTGGTTAAGTGAGTGTCGTCAAATTATGTGACTCAGTGGCATATCAGATCATGGTGCCAGCCACCATGAGTGCGAACCTCCCAGAAGTTGATGCTCGTTACATTAAATGTTGCCAGGACGTAAAACTAAAACCCCAATAAATCCGCCAAAAAGGTCCTGGATCGAACATAACTGATACTGCCATTGGCTGTTATTGAGACCTCATAGACTGACGTGGTTTTATTAACAAAATGGTTTCAAAAGTGTGCAGTGCTATCAAGGACTACACAGGCCGAACAATCGAGGTGACGTTGCTTGAGCAATTTTCTCTGGCACCATTCAGTCTGTAACCTTAAGTAAAGACCTGGTCTAAAAAATGTTTAAATCCTCTTTAGGTTTGACATTTACGACAACTCTGAAACTTGCTATCTGTTGAGAAGCTCTCCATTACCTTTCCATGAAGGTGTTTGACAGTGATGGTGAAGTCCACTCGCTATCTGATACTGTGATAGCGGAGAGCCTGCGAGTGGTTCCAACCGCATTACTGGAATTACACCCGATCTTTTATCGTTTATTTTTGTGTTATCCCGAATGTTGTGAGGATGAGGTGCACCTGGTGGCCAGATGCACCTGCTTCCTCTTAGTTTAGATATCAAGCAAGAGTAAATTTCCGTCAAGCTGCCTTTACATACCAATAGAATGCCCTCTCTCTTTCTCTCTTTCTATCTTTCTCTCCTTCTCGCTTTCTCTGTTTCTCTGTTTCTCTGTTTCTGTTTCTCTCTTTTTCTCTGTTTCTCTGTTTCTCTCTCTAGATATATATATATATATATATTCTTCAAGTACATATTTGCTGTGACCTTTGAACTGCACTGAGATAAATACAAAGAGACAACGAATTATTTTGTGTAAGCTGCTTTTTCTTTTTATCACCAAAACGACTTAATGCTACGGAATCCAATACGCAGTCCATGTGTAAGGGCATGACAGGAGTCCAATGAGATTATTATACATATTTACTGATACCTGTAACACGCGCAGCCCTCAGAAGTGTATGGTGATGAAATACGAAATATTAAAGCTGCATAGTCCGATGAAAACATCAAATTTTCAAAACCAAAACCATTATCCAGATTTGATTCTACATAAGTAACTTAGATACTGATGCACATATTAAGCACTTGTCGCCATATAGAATGGCATACAGAGCCAATTTAATAGAACCTGTTACTGCAGAAGCCTATGGTGTCAGAGTTTTGGCCTGCTTGCCAAAATTAGTTGTGGATGGTTGTATTTCAAATATCTCAAAAGTTAGACATTTAGTATTATTTAGCTCCTCAATCCCACCCTTACAGGTTTCCAAGGCTCAAAGCTCACAAACTTACTCAACTGTCAGAACCAGTCACTGTTTAGTAGCATATGCCATAAAACCTAACTTCTATTAATATATTATTTTCTACAACTTTACTTTACTTTTTCCTCTTTTGCCATGGGTAGGCTAATAACCTGTTAGCAGGTGATATGGCATTACATCTCTGTGACCTCTGGGGCTGAAATACTGAATATAGGTTTCTGAGCATTTCCGTCTCCATAATTGGTCAAATCTAGACCTAAAAGCATTTAGAACGAGCACTTCTACGCATTCCCTTGGTAACATATTTAAGAAATGTACTGCACTGAATGTCAGGAACATCTGTCCGTGTTTCTTATTCGCTCTCTGTTTAAACAAAGTATTTTTCTTTTTCTTTTTGCAGCCATCCAGTGGGTGTATTAAAAAACATCAACGCTAATTGGAGGGATGTAAATTAAAAGAAATGCTCTTATTCTATATAATTACATCAAATTCAAATACAATTATTTCTAAATGCCTTGAAATGACCAATCCAATCAAAACCTGAATGGCAATTGAGAATTAAGAATGATATGTAATTACGCTGCGGGACTAAGGCAACTCTATGTAAATCAAAAGAAATGCTCTTTTCTGTATGCTTATGTAGTAGTCTGCACTGACCTCTCAGGCAAGGAGCCGCATACACAGGTAGGCATGGGTAGTATGGTGATATTAAGGAGCCTAGGTGGTGTAATGGTTAGCACACTGGCCCGAATGCAAAGAGATGTGGGTTCGAGTCCCGTTCTAGGCGCAGTATTTTCCATCTTCATCACCCCCATGACACTGGTTGCCGTGACCATGATCCTGTACAAGCTATGTGCTGTATGGTTGTTGAACTTACCCTGTGTATGTATATCTAAGTGCATTGTCTGTATGTATGTAATTGTCAATGTCAGCATTATAAGACTTACAATTCCAGGGGGGGGGGGGGCGAGTGTTGTAGTCTGCACCGACCTCTCAGGCAAGGAGCTGCATAGACAGGTATGCATGGGTAGTATGATGATAACAGGGAGCCTAAGTGGTGTAATGGTTAGCACACTGGCCCGGAATGCAAAGAGATGTGAGTTCGAGTCCCGCTCTAGGCGCAATATTTCCCATTTTCATCACCCCCATGACACTTAGATATAATTCAAAATAAAATATGTTGTCAGATGTCTTGAAATGATCAATCGAATCAAAACCTGAATGTCAATTGAGAATTATATGTAATCACGCTGTGGGGAATAAACAATTCTAGCCTTTGCTGACACTGGCTTGGGTGGAGCATGTCTAGCCTCCTGTAGGTGTATTTGTAAATGAAGTGAGCTCCTACATGTTGGCCCCCATCTAAAAGCCATCAGCGAACCGCCTGTCCATCTACCTCCAGTGTGCCATGCCTCTCTACACAATCGTCGAACACCCCCCGCCACAGAATAACGCAATCCACACTGCCCCGAAACCCAAAGCAATTCGCCCACCCATCCCATATGTCTCCCGAAGCGAAGTAGCCTGTTTGTGCTCGCTAAGTGGGACCAGTATTGTCAAATACAAGTCTAGATGTAGGCGCAATGATACATAATATGCAGAATTTGCGTCGCTGATTTTTTAGTTATAAGCCACCCCCCCCCCCCCGCGTGCCCCAAACCAGGTAAATCCCTTATGGCCGGCGCGCACCTACCGTTTACGATTCGCGCACTAAAACTCGCGACTCGACCCGACCCGCTTAAAACAGAAAACGGGCCGATTCGTTTTTCGAATCGCGAATCACAATCGTAAACGGCCGCTTTTAGCACTAAAAACTTAGTTTTATGCGCGAATCGCATGCATCTAGTCTGCTAGGGGGTCGCACACTTAACAATTTTTGGGCAGTTTTAGATCGTATACGGTAGGTGTGCGCGGAAAAACGGTAGGTGTGCACCGGCCATTACTATACATATTTGTTAGACGTGTACAACATAAGTACTCATATGTACACACAGGCATAAATGCATTACCATTGGCAATAGTACTACACCTGTTAGATGCATATGTATATGCGTAAGCAATACGTCATGAAGCTAACTGACCATGTGTATTTACTCACAGTAGATCACACACACCACAAGTAGGGGTGGTTTATTATTGCACACGTGCTACTTTGATACCGGAGTGCTCTCTGGCTCATCGAATGGACAGATGTGATCATTTACCATACACATGCATGGCAAATAATTAAATAATCCAGTACATTTCAAAGACAACTAAAGCAGCACGTGGTTTGAGATATTATGTCATAGGTAGAAAGGATGGGCGAAGTGATTCTAAATAGTTTGGTTTGTTGTTGGAGTTTTAAGACCTGGCAACATCTAGCATCATATCAGGATGGGTACTGACTTGTGACAGTGCGCACTCATGGTGATTTTATAGTGCTGCCCCACTGGAAGATCAGGCCACCAGCACCATGAACTGGTATCCCACTCATTCACATTATCCTGACACTGAGCCAACTAGTCTTTTGCCATACCCTATTAATGCCGAGAACCTGGCTAGGAAGCGACAAGTATCAAATTTTAAGTCATTGGTTTGACTCGACCAGGGTTCGAATCCATGTGTTCGAATCCCACGACGTACCAAAATGGGCGACGGATGCTCAACTCATTCTGCCATCACGTGTTCTACATAGGCTGAACCTGGCGTTATTGCTTATTGATTATATGATTATTTCATATGACTACAACTAATTCCTTCAATACTTGTATCGTGGATAGCTGCGCACAGAAATGTTAAGTTCATACAGCCGAAGCTCGCTTCCAGTTCATGTTTCAGTAAGTCAAATTAAAATAAGTGTCATAGTAAGTAAAGGAAGGTCGCAGATTGTTCACTGTTTATGGCCACTTGGCAACCGAATTCCTTTTTTTTTTAAAGAAGAAGCAACTACAAATAGGTATGGTCACTTGGCAACCGATTTCCTAGTGAAAAGGAGCAAATACAAATAAATAATTTACTTCCTAATATAGTGCAATATATTGACTATATTTCCATATAGTCAATATATATCGTGGACACCTAGTACATAGAGAATTCTAACTAGTATGACTACTCAACATTGTCTTGACTTTTCTAATCTAAACCACGAGCAATCTTTACTGTGCTGGCCATTATTGAGTAGGCGTGCTGGAATTGGATGTCATTGTATTTATACACTAAGCTTGCCCCTCTCCAACCCCGCCGAGCCTATGCCGACTAGACCTTCGCCCTGCAGGTGAGAGGTGGCTCCAGAAGCCATGTTTTGCTTTCCCACGCCAGAGAGTCCGCTCTGTATACTACTGTCATGGGGGTGATGAAAATGGGAAATACTGCGCCTAGAGCGGGACTCGAACCCACATCTCTTTGCATTCCGGGCCAGTGTGCTAACCATTACACCACCTAGGCTCCCTGATATCAACACACTACCCATGCCTACCTCTCTATGTGGTCACTTGCCTGAGAGGTCAGTGCACACTATTACACTACCACCACGGTGCCCCTCCGGCCCCTGGCCGATATTATATATATTATATATATTATATATATTATATATATTATATATATTATATATATTATATATATTATATATATTTTATATATTATATATTTTATATATATTATATATATTATACCCATAATATTTATTATTATATATATTATATAATTATATATATTATATATACATTATATATATTATATATATTATATATATTATTTATATTATATATATTATATATTACATATATTACATATATTATATATTTATATATGTAATAAACGAACCAACCCAATCTGCTGGTCTCCTTGTCATTTCGTAGGGGAGTCTTATATTATATTTATTATATATATATTGTATATATGTATATATACATATATATGTGCATATATATATATATATATATATATATGCACACTTACACTGCTAGCTCCCTGTTACGCCACTATGTAAACTGGGAGTTTGCCACTTGCACCGCCCTAAGCTAACTATTGTGTGCATCTGCATTTGCAAGTGATGCCCCCCCCCCCCTCACCCCCATCTGCAATAAACCAAGTGCACGGTGAAAACAAAAATATAGTTACTACAGCAATAAAAGTTTGAGGACTTTCTTCAGAAAAAGATAAAGTTGAGCGTTACTTGGTTTTCACCACCACACAAACACACACATATATACATGGAATTTATGTAGTCATATATATATATATATATATATATATATATATATATATATATGTGTGTGTGTGTGTATATGTATATATATATATATATATATATATATATATATATATGACTAACTTTACAGTTTTACGATAATCCGGTGTGAGTAATGACAAACACTAAAATAGAAAAGAAAACGTGCATTGGTGACATATGTTGTGCCTTACAAAGATGCCGCGTGTCCTCCCCCTCCCCCTGCCCCCCTGCCCTGCATCTCCACCTCCACCTCCCCTCCCCCCTCCCCCTTCCTCCACCCCCTCTCCCTACACACCTCACCGCCAGGTGGCGCACGGGTATGGGGCGCCGACTGGCCCAGCGGCTATTTGGACGTGATCGGCGGGAACACCGGAAGTTTGGACGTTTGATGGCACTCGGCGCATGCGCCGTGAGTCTGTGTGTCATTAATTGTGACTTCCGCGCTGCTGCTGACAGTTGCGGCTAAATGCCAACCTCCGTGTGCCGCTATTAGTTCTGGCAATGAGGAGGTAAGAAAGGCCTTCTGCCACCTATGCCAGTCGATGCTTTCCCCCCTCCCATACCCCAGCTCTCGCCTGGCTTCTCCCCCCTCCTCTCTCGCCTCCCCCTCCACCCTCCTCTCCCCACCCCCTCCCACCCAGCGCGCAACCGGCGCTATCTTACCAGCGGGTCGCACACTACTTGCAAACAAAAACGCAATTCAAAATTTTGGAGGGGTTTTGGTGGTTTTCTTTTGTTGTTAAACAAATATTTATTACAAAGATAAATCGCACATCCGGGTCATCAGTTGACGCGAGGCTTAGCACGGTCACGGTAACAGTGGGGTGGTGGGTGGGTGGGTGGGTGGTGGGGTGGGCAGAGTGGATGGTGGAAGTGGGTTTGTGGAGGTGGTGGGGTGGGGAGAGTGGGGGTGGGGGTGGAGTGGGGGTGGGTGGAATGGAGTGGTAGGGGGGGGGGTGGTGGGTGAAGTGGTGGGTAGGGATGGGGCCGTGGTGGGTGTGGGGGAGGGGGCGGGGTGGGTGTGGGGGAGGGGTCTTGATGGTGTGCGTGGTGTGGGGAGGGGAGTGGTAGGTAATGGGAGGACGTCTTGGTTGGTGTTGAGGAGCGGAGTGGGGGGGGGGGCGTGCGTGAGGGTGTGATGGAAGGGGCTCTCTGTGGGTGGGTGGGGGATGTGGTGTGGGTGTGGTGTGGAGGAAGTGGGGGGGTGGGGGATGTGTGAGGGTGTGAGTGAGGGGCAGTGGTGGGTGGGGGATGTGGTGAGGGTTGTGGTGTGAGGAGCGCCGTGGTGGGTGGATGGGGGATGTGGTTGAGGGTGTGGTGAGGGGGGCGCGTGGTGGATGGGGGGGTGGTGTGAGGGGGTGTGGATGTGACGTGAGGGGTGTGGGATGTGTGCGGGTACTGTGATGTGAGGGGCATTGTGGGTGGGTGGGGGATGTGGGGTGGGTGATGGGTGAGGGGTGTGTGTGGGTTGAGTGGGGGTGGTGGTGAGGTAGTGGTGAGGGCGAAGTGGTTGGTGGGGGGATGTGGTTAGGGTGTGGTGAGGGGGCATGGTGGGTTGGGGAGATGTGGTGAGGGGGCGTGGTGGGTGGGTGGGGGATTGTGGTTGAGGGTGTGGGGAGAGAGGGGGGTGTCGTGGTGGTTGGGGGATGTGGGGGGTGGGGAGGGTGTGGATGAAGAGGCGTGGTGGGAGGGGTGGGTGGAGGATGTTGGTGTGGATGTGGTGAGGGGGCGTGGGGGTGGGGGATGGTGGGTGAGGGTGTGGTGAGGGGGAGTGGGTGGTAGGTGGGTGATGGGTGGGTGGGGGTGTGGTGAGTGTGTGGGGGATGTGGTGAGTGTGTGGTAGGTGGGTGGTGGGTGGGGGATGCTGTGAGTGTGTGGTAGGTGTGAGTGTGTGGTAGGTGTGAGTGTGTGGTAGGTGTGAGTGTGTGGTGGGTGTGAGTGTGTGGTGGGTGTGAGTGTGTGGTGGGTGTGAGTGTGTGGTAGGTGGCTGGTGGGTGGGTGGGGGATGTGGTGAGTGTGTGGTAGGTGGTAGGTGGGTGGTGGGTGGGTGGGGGATGTGGTGATGGTGTGGTGAGGGGGAGTAGTGGGTGTGGGGGGTGTGGGGGTGATGGCGGACCAATGAGGTGAGCGGACACGGGACAGGTACAGTGTACACTTACTGTCTTGGAATTTTAGAATTTATTTTGGGAGCACGCCAACGCCGCCTCAGACACCCCGCTTTCTCTCTGACTCTCTCCGATGCCGGGTGCACTGGGATCAACGCGGCGGCGTGCATGTAGGTCGTCACCGGGGTAATAAGAGGACGAGCACAGTTTGGGGTCATTGATTTACTCAACTTGACATGAGAGCGGTGTGGCGCTTAGGTAATCGTTACAAATCCCTTCTAAAGAACCATATCGTTCTCTCTCCCACCTCCCCGAAAGGAGGTGTGGGGGGGTGGGGGGGGGGGAGCACGTTCGGAAATGTGTGTGGGAGGGAGGCGGTGAGGTTACACTGAATTAAAACAGATAATTGATCGATTGATCACATCAAGTATGCTCTCGACCAGGACAAACACACAGACTACGCTGTCCAGCATGGAGTAGCGCCCTTCCCCGCTCTCCCCCCCCCCCCGGGTCTCGCCCCCACAACCCCCCGGTTTGCTTGCAGGAGTTGCAGTTCTTCTGAGGAGCCTTAACTCCCCACCCAAAAAACCTACATACAATAGCCGCCCCCCCCCCCCCCCCTTCCACGCCAACCACCTCGGCCCCTATAGGCCACCGGCCGAACCCCACGCCTGACCCGATCAGGTTGTCTCCATAAAAAGTAGCCGAGCCTGCCGTCAGGTGCCGCCCTCGGCCGGTCGGCGGAGTCATGTGTTTGCGCCGTCTATCACCGCGCTGCTTGCCGAGTCACTGGCGAGCAGCTCACGGCTCGAGCCTCTCTGGCTGGAGCTGCTCACTATGGAGAGGGAAGGGCGCCCGACAGGCCGCCATATGGCCGGCACGCCGGGAGGGTGGAGCGGGGAGGGGGGAGGCGTGCGTGTGAGCCTGTGTGTGAGCCTGTGTGTAGGGAGGAGGCGTGCGTGTGTGTGAGTGAGGGGTAGGGCGGGGCGTAGGTGGATGGGGGGTAGCTCCGGAAGTTGCGGAACCGTCTGTAACTTGCCGGGACCTTACCTGCACTCCAACTCACATACGGACAAACACACGTGGGCACATGCGCACATGCGCACATACACAGGGACATACCCAGGCGTGCGCGCGCACATACGCTGACCTCACCCAACACCTCCGAACCGTTACTTCACAAGGAGAACATAACTGCCTATATACAAGACATGTGTGATGGGGTTGGGGGCCGGGGGGCAGGGGCCAGGGGCCAGGGGCCGGGGGCCGGGGGCCGGGGGCCGGGGGCCGGGGGCGCTTCGATATGGATAAGTGGGGAGTGGTATATGTAGGGAAAGCGATGTCTCAATATTTATATTTGCATTTTTTAAATCCGCATAGATCTCACATGTATGTATGGTATAATTTGAGTAGCATTGTGGTAGTGTAGGTGTTTATCTAACCAACTCAGAGCTGCTCCATATTACATACATAGTGAATTCTGACTAGTTATTAATCATACGTCTTTCCAATGTGCATCTCATGCTGTTGGAACTTTAAAAGGTTGCACCTCTTGTATTTATTATTTTAATTTAATTTTTGCCATGCGATTTGACGATTACTCACATCACTCAGCCTGGCGCTCTGCATTACTAGGATAGGGAAGAAAGTGGATAATGCGACTGAGTAGGATATTGGGCATTCGGATAGTGATATAAAGACACCATGAATGCGCACTCTCACAAGCTGGTGTCCGTTTGATATTACCTTAGATGTTGCTAAGACTCAAACTCCAATAAAGCGAACCAAGCTATTAATTAGCTGTATATTTATATGTTTGTTGTTGTTGGAAAACACATTATGTGAATTAGACAAATACATTTGAACACAACTGCTGAAACATGCTCGGTGGCGCTCGGAGCTTTCCGTGACCGCTCGGCAACAATCGGGAGCTGGGCGGGGTAGTTTCCTGTGGGCATACACCAATACACGCCCCATAAGCACTCAGCTACAGGCGTGCTATATTATGGAGTAGTACACGGGCGAGCTGCTCGGTGAGCTGCTCTGTGCGTACTACGTATCGTGTGTCAATGGGACCAAGTGCTTACATGCCACTTAGAGTGCGGCGCTTGGTAACCTAACCTCACGGTAACCTACAGAATACACACACGGCACGAACCACAACACTATGTACTACCACAGGTGGGGGCTGGTGTGTGTTGTGTGTGTGTTGGGGGGGGGGGGGGGGAGGGTGAAGGGAAACACTCCCTACCACCGCTCTGACTCTGAGCATTCCCACAGCAGCCCCAGCCTCTTCTCACTCACTCACTGCACACTGGGATCATGTTGTACCGCTATGGCACGCTGAGATTCTGTCGATTAAATTAGGGTTTGTAGTATATTATTCCTTTTGCAATTATTACTAGTAGAGTGTCTAATAGGGAAGTGGGTGTGGGTGTGTGTGTCGGGGGGATCATGGGATATATCCCTCGCCGACTAGGATGGACAAATATACTTACAAAGTTGATGCGAGTCTCTATTGTGACTCGCATCACTAGGATAGAGCAGTGATAGTATCAGGGTAATTTGACAGTAGGGTATTTGGTCATGGTGTTGGTAGAACGGTACCAGGTGGACCAGCACTAGAAAGATATCATGACTGCACACTGCCAGAAGTCGATACCTGTCCTGATATGGTCGTAGATGTTGTTTAAACAAGATACATCAAATTAACAAATATTAAAGAGGTTTTTGATTTGCTAATAGGACCCAGCTTAAAGGATAAGCTGCTGCGAGCGCATGCGCAGTGTGGGATATTATAATGCATGGATCCGAGAATGTGCTTGGAGACGGTGCTGCTGGAGTTGGTCGACCACTCCACCTGGGGGACGGGTAACTATTACCAGTTAGGCTCTCTATTTTGAAGGGGAAAAAACACCACCCCAAAAAAAAAACTAATTCTAATGAAGTTCATAGCAAACCCACTATAATTATATAATATACACGGATAACTCAGTCTTTGGATTAAAGTTCTCCTCTAGACTTAGAATGCACTTGGAAATGTTGTATAGCAGGCTAGTATAATGGTGGTTTGTATCAGTTTTGATGACAGATAGCTGTTGATTTGTTCGCAAGATGGCTGCTTGGCGGTAGCCTCAGGTCGGGTAGGCACCGGAAGTGCTTTATCAGAAGTATCCCGGCGTGCACCTGGTCGTCACGGGGACACGTGACTGGGTATGCGCGTCGTTTATCTGTCTGTCTCCCAGCTATCTCCCACACTGCCGATAACGCGTATAGCGGATCCACGAAGTGCTATCACTTCTGTGGGACATGGAGAAGGTGGCAACACCGCTGGCCTGGTTCATGTCTTATAATACATCTGGTTATTAAACAGCCCTGGATCACATAGTCACATCACCCTCAGCGACCCAAAGTAACTTTACAGTACTTATGTTGTAGCATTTAGACCTACCATACCAACGAACATTCTTCTGTATAATTCACTTATAGCAAAGCTGTATATATTTACTATCAATATAATATATTAATTATGATATAATAAATATATGTATATCATGTATATCATATATATCGTAACAGATCTTTGTATATCAGTATTTGAACACTGCATTCTACACACTTATAGTATGGTGATCATATTCATTGCACTACATGTGCACTGAACTATATATACATATATATATATATAGCTCTAGGCCTATTATATATAAAATTATAACTATACATATATGTGCAGTGCTCATATAACCCAAATGAAGACAACAAAGAAAGGGTGAGTAATAGGAATAGGCTCCGACAAGGATTATGGGATTACATATAGAAATATTTTGTCGGTTCTTTTGTGGGGTTTCTTTGCGGCAACAGAAACTGTCATTGCTCACCTTACACTAGTTAGAGCACATCTCACTGTCCGTACAAAGGTATGAATGGCATGTACTACCAAGCTCCTCCCTTCTGTGAATCCACTTACATACTACGACCCCCTCCCTCCAGTACATCTACCTACCAACTACCACCCCCTCCCTCCTGTACATTCACCTACCTACTACCAACCCTCTCCCTTCCACTTATATACTACCAACCCCCTCCCTCCAGTACATCCACCTACCTACTACCAACCCTCTCCCTTCCACTTACATACTACCAAGCCCCTCCCTCCAGTACATCCACCTACCTACTACCACCCCCTACTAACCCACCCCCTCCCTTCCACTTACTACTACCAACCCCCTCCCTCCAGTACATCCACCTACCTACTACCACCCCTCCCTTCCACCTACATACTACCCCCCCTCCATCCACCAGTACATACCTACTCCACCTACCTACTACCAACCCCTCTCCACCTCCCTACCTACCCACTCATACCAACCCCCTCCCCCTTCCACTACCAACCCCTCCCCTCCTCTTACATACTACCCAAACCCCATCCCTCCAGTGTATCCACCTACCTACTACCAACCCCCTCCCTTCCATTTACATACGACCAACCCCCTCCCTCCAGTGTATCCACCTACCTACTACCAACCCCCTCCCTTCTACCATACTACCAACCCCCTCCCCCCAGTGACCCCTCACCTTCCACCAACCTACTACCAACCCCCACCTCATACAGTGTATTCCACCTACTACTACCAAACCCCCTACCTTCCACTTACATACTACCAACCCCCCCCCTCCAGTGTATCCACCTACCTACTACCACTACCAACCCCCCCTAGTGTATCACCTAACTACAACCCCCTCCCCCACTCTAATACTACCAACCCTCCTCCAGTGTATCCACCTACCTACTACCAACCCCCTCCCTTCTACTTACATACTACCCAACCCCTCCCCCCAGTGTATCCTCCTACCACTCTACCTACCAACCCCCATCCCTCCAGTGTATCCACCACCTACTACCAACCCACTCCCCTCCACTTACATACTAACCACCCCTCCCTCCAGTGTATCCACCTACCTACTACCAACCCCTCCCTTCCACCCACCTACTACCATACTACCAACCCCCTCCCAACCCCTCCCTTCCTCCTACCTAACTACCACCCCCCTCCTACTACCACCCACCTCCCTTCCACTTACATACTACCAACCCCCTCCCTCCACTGTATACCTACCTACTACAACACCTACAAACATGTACATACTACCCCCCTACCTCCAGTCATTCACCTACCTACTACCAACCCCTCCCTTCCACCTTACCTACTACCAACCCCTCCCTCCAGTACATCCACCTACCTACTACCAACCCCTCCTTACACCCCTACTCCCCCTCCCCTGCTATCCACCCCCCTCCCTCCTACCCCTACTACCACCCCCTCCCCCTGTAACCAACCCCCCTCCCTCCATCCACCTACCTACTACCCACCCTCCCTCCTACACCCACAACCACCCTACTACCAACCACTCCCTCCAGTGCATACCATCCCAACCCCCCTCCCTCCCTCCTGTGTATCCATACCTACCACCACCCTCCTCACCTCCTGTACATCCACATACCATCCACCTACCTATTACCACCCCCTCCCTCCAGTACATCCACCTATGTACTACCACTCCCTCCAGTACATCCACCTACCTACTACCAACCCCTTCCCTCCAGTACATCCACCTACCTACTACCACCTCCCTCACTCCAGTACATCCACCTATGTACTACCACCCCTTCCCTCCAGTACATCCACCTACCTACTACCACCTCCCTCACTCCAGTACATCCCCCTATGTACTACCACCCCCTCCCTCCAGTACATCCACCTACCTACTACCAACCCCCTCCCTCCAGTACATCCACCTACCTACTACCACCCCCTCCCCCTGTGTATACCAACCTACACCACCCCCTCCATCCAGTACACCCTCCCAACCCTACCTAATAACCACCCCCTCCCTCCAGTACATCCACCTATGTAATACCACTACCTACGACAACCAACCTACTAACAACCCCTTCCCTCCAGTACATCCACCTACCTACTACCATCTCCCTCACTCCAGTAAATCCACCTACCTACTACCACCCCCTTCCCCCAGTACACCCACCTATCTATTAGTACTACCATCCCCTCCCTCCAGTACATCCACCTACCAACTACCAAGCCCATCCCTCCAGTACATCCACCTACCTACTTCCATGCCCTCCCTCCAGTACATCCACCTCCCTACTACCAACCCCCTCTCTCCTGTACTTCCAGCTACCTTCTCCCAACCCCTCCCTCCTGTACTTCCACCTACCAACTACCACCCCCTCCCTCAAGTACACCCACCTACCTACTACCAACCTCTCCCTCCTGTACATCTATCTACCTACTACCACCCAATCCCTCCAGTACATCCACCTCCCTACTATTACTATTAGTAATACTCGTCCCCCTGCCTCCAGTACATCCAACTAATACTACCAACACTCTCCAGTACATCCACCTACCTACTACCAACCTCCTCCTGTATATCCACCTACTACCACCCCTCCCTCCTGTACGTAACATAAGGTAAGGGACCTCGAACGGAAGGACCCCCACAGAGCCATCCACCCCGATCACATCTTCCTCCGGGCATCTTCAACCCGTCAGTCTACCGCCCTGGAGAAACATGTGTTTGAAATATCATGGTAGTAAAATCTGCAAGAGAAAGGGAAGGGGAATCGGGTGTGGGTATCCGAAGACGAAAAGGGGAAGAAAATGAAGAGCAAAAGGAAGAGCAAAAGGAAGAGCGCTGGTTTGTGTGAGGGGTGGTCATGGTCACTGGCATTCAAGCCTCTTCACCAGCGCGCGTTAAAAAAACACACAGGCTGAACTTTGTGTTGGTAGCGTTCTAGTGTACGCTTCGCTACTACAAAGGAGGCTATGTGCGATGTGGATAGAGCTGGTGGTGGGGGCTGCTTCATTAACCTTCCGCCGACTGTTTGCCCCAATTTCTCTTCACATATTCATTATTTGCGATTAAATTAATTAATTATTGTCAAAAGGCGAACACACACGCATATATACACTATGCTATGTTACAATATAAGTGCTATATATTGCATTATATGAATGTAAATAACAAAGGTGGTAATTATGTGTGTATAATGCATACTAAGGCAAATATGAATATAAATACAATATGGGCAGTTATAGTGGTGAATTGTTGGCGAAGCGCCCCTGATAGTGACGGTGTAAATCGTGGCCGGGCCGTATGGCAAACTGCATATAGCCTCAAACACGGGTGGAGTGATCCAGTGTCAATGGGTCAGGCTTGCTCGAGCCTGCCCCTTCAACTGCTACTACTACACATACCACTACACGGCACTACTCACTCTACGCACGGACTGAGTCCCTCTTTGTCCACCCAACCTACCTACCCACATCCCACATATGATATACCCCATCACCACCATGGCAACCTCCACCTAACTCAGCAATCAAGCAACCAACTACCTAACCAACAAACCAAGTAATTAACTAACTAATCAACCTATCTTGTAACAAACTGACTAAACAAGTAACTAACCAACCAACCAACTAACCAATTAACTATCTAACCAATCAAGTAACCAACCAACTCACCAACCAATCGTGTAGCCAAATAACTAATTAAGCAATTAGCTAACTAACCAATCAAGTAAGTAACCAACTAAGTAACCAACTAACCAATTAAATAACAAAGCAATCAACCAAACAACCAACTAACCATCTAACCAATTAATCAACCAACTAACAAACCACCAATCAAATAACCAATAACTGACAACTAGTCAACCAAGTAACCAACCAACTAGCCAACTAATTAACTAACCAAGTAGCCAACCAACTAATCAACTAATTAGCCAACCAAGTACCAAACTACCTTACTAAACAAGTAATCGACCTCTTAACTAATCAACTAGCCAAGCAAGCTACCAACTAACCAGTCAAGTAACCAACTACCTAAGCAACTAACCAACCAGCTATCCAAGTAACCAACCAACTAACATCAACTAACCAATCAACCAGCCATCCAACTAACCAACTAACCAACCAACCAAGTACCTAACACCTAACTAGCCAAGTAAGTAACCAACCCACTAAGTAGTTAACTACCTAACCAACTAATTAGGTAACCAACCATCACAACTGCTCCCGTTACTTTACTTAAAGTTGCATAGTCCGATGCTTTTGAGTTTTTGCTATTTTCTGAGATAAATATATTATACTACTTTAGTTTAGTTTTAAGTAACTTTAATTTTAAATGGCTAAGTTTGGAGATAGTTGATGTCAACACATGCCAAAATAATTTTGGCAAACATGCCAAAACTCTGACACCATAGACTTCAGTAGTAACCTTTTTTATTAATTGACTTATTATGCCCTTCTATGCAGCAACACATGCATAATAAGTGCACCAGCGTCTAAGTTGGATATGTAGAATCAAATCTAGATAAGTGCTTTGGTTTTGAAAATTTGATGTTTTCATCGGACTATGAAACTTTAACTTGGAGCATGGACCTAACCCACTAGGTGTGTTCTGGATTCCGGTGTGTGTTCATGTACCCATACCAACAAGCAGTTCATAAGCTGCCGGCCTGTGCTCCCTTCCCCGTACCAGGCGACACACCACCTTACTCACACACCACCTCACTCCCACAACCTATATATCGACCTTACACGAATCACATCCAGATCAGTAACCATTAAAACCACATGACGGCGTCCACCCATAGCATAGCTACTGTCTCTCTACATTTGCAATACAAGATGTGTACTACTCATAGATTACTAATGTTTTTATATTATCATGCACACTTACTATCTCCTACCCGCTCCTCACACCAATATACCACCCTGTCACTGCTTCGCTTTCTCTCCCATCACTGACCCGCACTGCTGTCCTGGTCAATCACACACCTTCTCCCGTCAACTGATGGGTTCAAACGTGTGCTTACCTATGCACACCTCCCTACTCGTAACCCCCCCCCCCCCCCCCCACACACACACCTCCTCCCCCCTCACCCCACCTACTGCTCTATGTGCCCCCCCCCCCCCCTCAGCGGCCCGTTTATATATAGCGGCATGTTACGGGGAGTACTACGGTTCTTACTACCCGCAACCCGGCCACCCTCCCCCATCTCACCCACCCACCCTACACCCTGGAGTAGAAAAGGGAGGACCATTTCCCCAGCACCTGTGTGTAGTATACCTGGCAGGGGTGCTAAATATTCACCCTCTCCCTCTAGTTTAGTTTTCTTTTGTTATCTTTTTTTCACGGTGAAGACAAATAAATTGCAACCAGTCCGATTGCATTGACCTGGGTCTTCGTTATCAGTTGTTATTCAACAGACCAGATGGGATTACCGAGTGAGTTTGAGCGGCCATCTCCCGTTTTGGTAGATCGTGGTATTCGAAGCCATGGGTTCGAACCCCGGTCGAGTCAAACCAATGACTTAATAAATGGATACTTGTCACTTCCTAGCTTGGCGCTCTGCATTAATAGGACAGGGCAAGGACTTGGCATCCGGATAATGTGACTGAGTGGCATTTTGGGTTATATGGCTGGAAGACTGATTTCCCAGTGGGGCAGCACTATGAAGTCGCCATGAGTGTGCACTGTCATAATTCGGTACCCATCCTGATATGACCTTAGATGTTGCCAGGACATAAAACGCCAGCAACCAACCAACCAACCAACTTGGAAGCACGTCAGGCGGGGCTGGCTTAGCCTGTATCAAGGCAAACTTTGAGGGTTACCGCGCGTTACATAATATACCTGAGGTGCGAGGTGAGCTGCTCGTATGGCTAACACCTGGACACTTCCTGTGTGAGTACGGGAGGGATGGGGGAGTGGGGGGGGGGTCTGGCGTACCAACACTTCCCCTTTCTCTGCTCCATCCGGCACCGCTCGCTACAGACAATAACCCATTTGAGCGGGTGAATCTCAGGGTCAAGACAGCTGCAGTATTTTATTATATTGCTCCAGCGACGACAGTTACTCTGCAGATTGCACCGCTCACATTGCTAATTAGGATAGTGGAAATAGATGTAATGTTAGTGAGATATGGGGACTGGGGGAGACAGGGGGTAGAGTTAGTAGTGGAGCAAGGGAGGGTGGGAGCGAAAAAGTTGTTTAAAAGAAAGTTAATCAGCGAGTTGGTTCCGGCAGAGGGCCGGCTGCTGCAAGCTGCGAGCTGCTCCGGGACCCCCCATCCATCTGTCTCCAGTGTCTGCCCTGCCTGCCGTGACCTCCCCATACCACCGTCCCCCTCCAGGTAAGACGTGGGGCCACGTCCGTAATAGTTCACCGATCAAACGAAAAGCACCCATCCCAGCTCCCCCCCCCCTCTCCACCCTCCCCTCCCCCTCCCACCAATCTCAACATCCTTGAACCACATTATATTTCTAATTAGAAATCGTACTTTATGCCATTGGGTGTATTGCGTAATAACTCCAATTCTTAATAAATTGATTATATATATAAAATATATATAATGCATAATATGAATGTATATATATATATAATATATATAATTCAATATATGAATGTATATATATATATCATATATATATAGGTGTGTGTACCTCTACATATATATCAACGGCGGAGATAAATTTGGGTGAGGGATTTGTTATTTCTGGAGAGAACAAATAGCAATTTGTCCGGTCCCCCCCCCCCCCACACACACACCTTCACCCTCTACACACCCCTCATTCCACCATCAGCGGCCCATAGTATGGGGAGGGGAGTTGGTTGCGTATGAGAGGAGATGGTGGTGGATGGGGGGGGGGGGGAGTGAACCTACATCATTCATAACACCCTGACTTGTACACGCGGGCCCTGTTTGCATTTCTGCCGCCATATATTATCATTCCGCGCCTATCCCGGGGCCTCCACTTGTTCGGGCAAAAATGCACCGGGACACGGGCCGCCGTACACACTGCGCGTTCTGTTTCACAAGACGCCGCGGTACACACTGGCTAAGCTTACTGGCCGCGTCTCCGTTATCCGCGCATGCGCGAACCTGGTTGAAACGAGGACGCCCCGACAGCACCGATATCACGGAGAAATGTGGTGTTGTATAATTTATTATGCGAGTATTGTTTTAGGATGAAGGCGAGTATTAAATATTATCAGTGGTCGGGATAATACATATTCTCTTATAGGAATTATTTACATAAGCTATCAATTATTGGGAAATGCAAATATGCATGATGGTTTGTCAATACATTTACCGTATACCTGGCCTTCTTTCAAGTGTCATTCTTTCATATATCTTTTTTTTCTTCTCATTTCACAATATGTTCTTTTATATAAAAAAAAAAAATTCGTTTACATTTTTTTCCTTGTTTTCCCAATTGTTAGAAATCCATTCGTGAAAATATGTATTGAATAGCTATATCCTCTTATATATATATGTGAGATATAACGTATTATATGAATATAAAGGGGCGGAGCATCTTGTGATATTTATTTCTCTTTTAATATGCATGCTATTTATTATTTATTTATTTATTCATACACCGGTTCAGCCGATTTACTGTGTTCCAGGACCCCTTTTTGTGCGACACCACTCCGGTCACGCACCGGTACATACAGTTGGCATCACATGAGCCTAGATTTCAAGCTTTGTAGTAGGTAGGGCGGTATATTGCTCGGCCAGAGCCTCGGTCAATAAATCGGAGGCTTCCACCACTCCTCGCTTTGTCTCTTTTCTCCTACGAGGGCATAGCCATCTCTTATATATATATATATATATATATATATATATATATATATATATATATATATATATATGTGTGTGTGTTATCGAACATGTAAATGGATAGAAAAAGAGATAATGTGCTATCAACACTATTTAGGCATATAATCTATACTATTTATATAAGCATCAAAATATCTCTCATAGTCATATTGTCTGAAGTGGAAATGTAAGGCTAAAAATCCTCTGCCAGGATATAGACGAATGTTTTAACTTTTACTTGTTTTAGGGTCCCAAACCTTGATATCGTTTCGGAAGAAAATTGTTAATTTAATGCCTTTGTCATTCAAATCTCAGCAATGAGTGACAATTGGACGTTTATTGCGCCGAAATTGTTATTTTGTTGTTTTAAATGGTGAAATAGTTTTTGGACTGTATATACACTGATACACGTATATATATATATATATACATATACCAGACGGGATGGCCGAATGAGTTGAGTGTCCTTCTCCCGCTTTAGTACTATAGTAGATCGTAGGATTCGAACCCATAGGTTCGAACTTTGGTCGAGTCAAACCAATGACTTAAAAATTGATACTCGTGGCTCCCTAGCCAGGTGCTTGGCATTATTAGGATAGGGCAAGAACTGGTTGGCTCAGTGTCAGGATAATGTGACTGAGTTGGATATCAGGTGATGTTGCTGGTGGCCTGGCCTCCGAGTGGGGCAGCACTTTAAAATTGCCATGAGCGCACACTGTCACAAGTCAGCATCCGTCCTGATATGACCTTTCATGTTGTCAGGATGTAAAACTCCAAGAGCCAACCTATATACAGTACAACCCCGTTAAACCAAGCTCGTTTAAACCAATGATCGGTTAATCAAAACAAATTTCTAGGGTCTCTTCAAGTTTGGTTTAACGGGGTTATACTGCATATACATATATGTATACAGTCTGTTCTCGTGTAATAATTCTCTCAGTAGGAAACTCGGCTTCCCAGTGTCCCACACACCCATACACCCACACCCCTACCCCACATCCCTCCAACTCAGCAGGTAAGTTATAGCTTCCATGCCTGTTGCTATGGTGACGCTGGGTGGAACAACTGGCCACCCTACCTGACCATTGCCATGACAACAGCGTTGCGGCGGTGCTTTGATCGACGAAGCGGGTCGGGACAATGCCGCTAACCCACACCCGCCCGGTGTCGCTGCGATCACTGCCGGCCATCAGTCAGTACCCTCCCCCAGACCCCGGAGGAGCAGGAGCCGGAGGAGCGGGAACAGGGGAAGCAGGAAGGGGGGCAGGAGGGGTAATAGCAGTCCTAAGGGTGCTAGCATGTCACTTTCCCCCAAAAAGGCCCTTTCAAATTCATGCTATCTTTATCTGAGTATAATATAGTGCTACACCAACATGTCATCGAATGTACTTCCCCAAAGAAAAGACCCTATCAAAGCCAGTATCATATATATAATATATAATGGTGGAGTTATTTGAGTAATATTATTAATGCACGTCATGTAGACCATGTGCATATATGCAATCGAGGCATGTTTTAGTCACATAATCAACAATAAACAATATGTAGTTGTGGACAGAAAAGTGCAGGTAATTCAAATGTTATTTCGCTAAATCATGACCAGTGCCTGCGAGTTAGTCTCAACTCAGAACTATAATTGAACTCAAATAATACGTCGCTTTATGATGGTTTTGGAAAGGAAGATGGATTACATTCTGCTATCCAATACTACCCCCCCCCCCCAACTGTCCCCCCTAATAAAGTCAATTCATAAATTTGTTCCCGAGTGAAGTTAATCAGTTTAAATTTGGTTGGAAGTTTCTTCAAAGACAGTTCAACTTGTGGGTTGCTTCGAACCTGCGCAGTGAATACTGCGCGTGTGGCCCGCCGCGTTTATCATTGCACTTACGGGCGGCCACTTCCGGTTGACATGACAACCCCATGGCTGCGCGCGCGGCATGATTAGCGCATGCGCGAGGGAGGCGCGAATCGGGGCCTGAGTCGGCTGTAAATCACTGCTGCGGTTTGTCCTCCGCCTCACCCCATGCGCACGCGCACACACGTGCACGCCTCCACAACACACACGCGCATACACACACACTCCTTCCTATACACTCCCTCATTCCCACTCCCCCCACACACACTCCTGACCTCATCATCAACACACGCGCTTACACCGCCCGAAAGTTCCATCGGCACACACGCCCCCCCCCCCCCCACGCACACGCACACTCTCACGCCCACGCCCACACAGACACAGCGGACTGGCGAGAGTGCAGCAGACAATTCGTGCAGTAATAACACGCAGGTGGGACAAGGGCGAGAAAGTCTCCCCCGGGGCCGGGCACTGACCAACCCCATGTCGGGCAGCCCATCATAGCCCGCCCGACCTGTGTGTGGGTGAGGCCAGGGTGGGTGGGTGTAGTGTGGGTGAGACTAGGTAGGGTATGTGTGAGGTGTGTGGGTGGGGCCAGGGTGGGTGGTGTAGTGTGGGTGAGATTAGGTAGCGTATGTGTGAGTGTGTGGGTGAGGCCAGGTGGTTGGTGTAGTGTTGGGTGAATTAGGTAGGGTATGTGTGAGGTGTGTGGGTGAGGCCAGGGTGGGTGGGTGTAGTGTGGGTGAGACTAGGTAGGGTATGTGTGGGGTGTGTGGGTGAGGCCAGGGTGGGTGGGTGTAGTGTGGGTGAGACTAGGTAGGGTATGTGTGAGGTGTGTGGGTGAGGCCAGGGTGGGTGTAGTGTGGGTGAGACTAGGTAGGGTATGTGTGAGGTGTGTGGGTGAGGCCAGGGTGGGTGGGTGTAGTGTGGGTGAGACTAGGTAGGGTATGTGAGGTGTGTGGGTGAGGCCAGGGTGGGTGGGTGTAGTGTGGGTGAGATTAGGTAGGGTATGTGTGAGGTGTGTGGGCGAGGCCAGGGTGAGTGGGTGTGATGTGGATGAGACTTGGTAATCTATGTGTGAGGTGTGTGGGTGAGGCCTGGGTGGGTGTAGTGTGGGTGAAACAAGGTAGGGTATGGCTGAGGTGTGTGGGTGAGGCCAGGGTGGGTGGGTGTAGTGTGGGTGAGACTAGGTAGGGTATGTGTGAGGTGTGTGGGTGAGGCCAGGGTAGTGTGTTGGTAAGGCAGACGGTGTGGGGGAGGCCAGGGCAGTGCATGGCTATGGTGTGTGGGTGCGGTGGGTGTAATGTGGGGGCATTGTGCGGGTGAGGTGTGTGGGTATGGCATGTGAGTGAGCAGGGCGGTGTGTGGGTAAGGGAGGAGCGGTGTGTTAGTGAGGTGGGGGCGGCATGTCGGGGAGGCGAGGCAGTGTGTGAGTGAATCGGGGCAGTGTGTAAGTGATGTGGAGGCGGTGTGGGTAGGGGAGAGACTGTATGTCAGTGAGGTAGGGGCGGTGTGTGGGTGAGGCGAGGCAGTGTGTGAGTGACGCGGGGCGGTGTGTGGGTAGGGGAGGGGCGGTGTGAAAGTGAGGTGTGCGGGGGGGGGCGGTGTGGGGGATGGGGAGGGGTGGTGTGTCAGTAAGGAAGGGACGGTGTGTGGGTGAGGCGAGGCAGTATGTGTGTGAGTGATGCGGGGCGGTGTGGCAGTGAGGTGGCGACGGTGTTTGGATGAGGTGGGGTGGGGTGGGGTGTGGGAGAGGGGGTGGGTTGGGTGTTGGTGTGCGGGTGTTAGTGTGTCAGAGGCTTGTCGCGGCAATCAGCGACTGCAGGAAAGCACTGCAGATAAATAATACCGCCATAAGGTGAGCGCGCCGACTGACCAGCTTTCGCTGGTGGCCAGAGGTGATAAGCCTGGACTAAGCACTGGGAGCCCTGAGAGTTCCCCACCACGGCTGTTCACCCTCGAGCTTGTCTCACTCCACCCCCCTTCACCCACACCCACGCCCACAGACAAGCCGGCAGCCAACCGGAAGTGAACAAAAAGATCCAGGCGCATGAGCACCGACTGGGCAGCACTACCCCCCCCCCCCATCCCGGGTCCAGTCATCCTGGATCACCAGCTGCGGACATCATTCTGGATCATCACCAGTGCTGAATGGTCCCATGGCTCCCATCCCAGCCCACCTGACACCCCCGCCCCTCCCTCTCCACCGCGACTCTCCCCGGTTCCCAGACACCCCCCCCCCCCTCCAGCCCCCCACCCCACCCTTGCCTAAGACGCTGATCCCATCCGCGTGCCGCCTCACCCCTGTGCCCAACAAGGGGCGCTCCAACCACCGTCACGTGGGACCGTGGCGGATTGGAACTGGCGGGCGGAAGTGTCGCCTGTCCATCCCGGAAGTGTCGTCCTCTGGGGCGCTGTGCTGGTCACTCGGAACGGAAGTGTCATTGGGTGAGTCGGGGGGAGGGGGAGCGGCGGTGGCGGTGGTGGTGGCGGCGGAAGGAAGCTTGCAGGGGAGCGTGGATGGGGGTGGGGGTGAGTATGGTTGGCGTGGGAGTGGGGGTGTGGGGGTGAGGCTAGCGGTGAGGGTGGGGTGGAGTTGGAATGAGAGGATGCTGGTCTGAGTGGACGCTTCGGTAATGATGCCGAGCCCAGGGGGAAACGGGCATAAAACGGGGACGTGCATGGAGGAATGCCTTGGCGGGGGGGGGGGGGGAGGAGTGGCTGCTGGAGGAGGGGGGCATCAGGGCGGAGAGTGCGTGGACCTTGCCCGATGACGACTCCAGGGTGGTGAAGATGGCTCCCGGATGGGGTACTGGAGGGTGCTGAAGGATGCTTGAGGGTGCTGGAGGATCATCAGGGTAATGTATAGGCGCGCCAGGTGTGATTGTCTCCAGACGTGGCCTGACCCCAATTACCCACCTGCAATTTGTCCTCCAGTGCTTCCTCCTGCTGCTGGGTGCGGGGACGAGTACCGGAAATCGCTGCCATGTGAGGGCCCTGCACGGCTTGCTGTCCTTTTGCAGCCGAGAGGGTCGTCTGTGGAGCTTCATATGTATGCAACCTTTTGTACACATCTAGCAATCACAGGATATGTTGCATCGTAGAGAATAATATCTGCTTGCACTTAGACTTAGAGAATCTCTGTGTTTTTGGGGGAGTTTTCAGTTGCATTGGTGCGCTGAAGGCTGCAAATCTGCAGCACTGTATGGGCACTGCTAAAAGCCGTCCCATGTGGTCAGGAGTTGGCTTCTGATGGGTAGTGGTCAGAGAAATTGGGGGGGGGGGCGAGGAGGGGAGGAAAAAGGCAGCCTAAGAACCCAACCACAGTCTTCTGAGAGTGTTACGCCCCTGTAAGACCCTAGGCAGGACGTGCACCGACTTGCAACTTTATAGTGCTGCCCAACTGGGAAATTATACCACCAGCACCATGACCTGATGTCCCACACAGTCACATTTATCCTGACACTGTGCGCCCTGTCCTGATGTCATAATGCCAAGCACTGACCAGCAACAGTTACCTATTTTATAAGTCATTGGTTTGACTCGACCAGCATTCAAACTTCAGTCCCTCCAGATTCACCGCTGCTTACCTTGAACACCCCCCCCCCCACCACACACACAGACTTCCCTGGCCACCATTTATCATGCACGTGCATGTGCGAATGTGCGATGAGTGTTATTCAGAAAGCCCCCACCCCACCCTCCGTGCCTCGCCCACAGATTAATCCTTCAGATCGGTGTCTGCAGGATATTTATGAGTCACTGACACTGAGTATGACCCGTACCACGTGACCAGTTCACTTCCTTCCTCGTCGTCCTCTACTCTCCAGCCTATATTTTCCCCACATCACCGGACATTCTACAATTGTAATTTTCCGCCATTGCATCAGGCATAATAAATAACATGGGGAAAGTGGTTAATGTAGGTCACACATCTACAATCTCTAAAGTAGGTCATATCAGCTATTTGTGCACAATGTTCTCGGTTTGAGTTATACTCCCTATTCTTCTATCATGTTTTATTTCTATTCCATTCTATCATACGGTTCTTATACAATGGTAGGTCGTTGAAACACTGATCCCCATACTCATTAGTATAGCTCATTAGCATAGCTGCCAAGCTGGAAGTAATGTATTATAGTACTTAGCAAAGCAGTCAAGCAGACTCTTTCTATAAAATTATGAAAGCTTTAAGATTGTTCCAATAGCATAAAGTATAAAACATGGATGACGATGATATTCTCCTTCTGTATCATCCCTCATAAGCCACATTCTCGCCACCTTCTACAAATGACTCAATTTAAAATGACTCAATCTGGAATGACCCAATCTGAAATGACCCTATTTGAAATGACTTTTGTTTAAATGACTAAGAAGAGCGCACTAATAGCAGCTCATTATGTTCTAAAAAGAACAACCCACACCATGCTTTATTTATACGCCTGCCCAGTGTAACCAATATTGAAAACGAGTCTCCAGACGATGGCCTGACTTCCAGTCCAGAAGGCTTTGCACGTTGCCATGGCAATGTAAATGGCCGAATGTCGCCGCGCACCGGTGGTCTCGGTGAATGGGATGTGTGGGGGTAGGCACCGATGTAAAACATTAAATGTTCGTGCCTCTATAGCAGTTTGTAAATGTACGCTGCCGTAATAATGCCCCGGCCTTTCTAATTGCATTAATTGCAATTAATTATCTCTAGAACGTTACATGCTCCAAACATATGGCCTGGGGCGGTCGGGTAGGTTCGAGTGAAGGCCTTCCACTTGTTGTTGTAGATGCTTCGCGTGGTTATGGTTAGAATTCGCGTAAACCTGACAACAACAAATCCAGACTGTAGTGTAGCTGAACCATATGCAGTGTTTGGGTACCAGCGGCTGTGGGTGAATGACTCGTCAGTTCCTTTCCAAAGCCACCTCTTGACTACATCATACTCCATCTGTGCGGGCTAGTTTGGGTATCGATACCGTTCATTTGTGTGTGTTGGGGACGCAGAAGGTTCACGGGTTACTTGATCTTTTGATGTCGTCCATCGTAGCATCCTCGCCGCTCACCGGCGTCCCATTCATGTCACCAGGAAGTGGCCACCAGGGGTCGTCAGGTGCGAACTCTCCCGTGACACCACGGCGTCTGTGTGCGCAGTATGTGAAATGTGCACCCTTGTAAAGTTATAAGCAGCAGGTGGCGGTGATCTACCATTGAAGTAACTGCATGGCGACATTCAGGTCTACTACTACTCGAAGGAAGGGGAGTGTCGTCTGCGGAGGTGTGTTTGGGGGGGGGGGGGAGATGTGTGTTGAGAAGTATGCGGGTGTGGGAATGTGGGTAGGTGTGTATGGGTAGGTGTGGGTTGTGGGTAGGTGTATGTGGGTGGAGGTATGTGGGTAAGGGTGTGTGTGGGTAGGTATGTGGTAGATGTGGGTAGGTATGTGGGTAGGTATGTGTGTGAGGGTAGGTATATCGGTAGGTGTGTGTGGGTATGTATGTTGGTGGGGCCAATCAGTTAGGTGTGTGGGGGAGATATGTGAGTGTAGGTATGTGGGAAGGGTATGTGGGTAGGTGTGTAGGGTAGGTGTGTAGGGGGTATGTGGGTATGGTGGGGGGTATCTGGATGCGGGTGGGCTATGCGGGTAGGTGTGTGTGGGGAGGTGTGTGTGTGGAAGTATGTGGGTTGGTGTGTGTGAGGGTGTGCGGGAGGTCTGTGTGGAGGTGTGTGTAGGGGGAGGTGTGTAGGGGTAGGGGGAGGGCTGTGACATCCATACAATAGTACTATTAGTAGTCGATGTCCATAGGTGATTTAGACACACCTCCTAGTCCTAACTCGTTACATCTCATTAGAGTTATCGGCCCTTTCAACAAGCAGAGACTACACTTCACCCGGGCATTCTTCTCACGTATGTGCCTGTGTTAATTGCCGTCACGAATGCTCATCTACCGTACCTGTTGGTGACATGGTGACACGGTCGTTTGTAATAATAATAGGCCACACATCCGGTGTGTTGGTGGGCGGGTGGTGGCGAGTTGGGGTGGTCGAGCAGGGGGACAGGTGACATCGACCAGCGCGCTTGGGGACGAGCGCACGGCCACATCCGGTGTGGATTGATCACGTGGTATCGATGTTTACAGTTGGGCGGCTTTGGTAGGGAGACGCTCGGCCACACATCAAGGGAGGGTGCGCGCGCACCACAGCGCCACAGCAAATGCGGCGACGCTGGGTAGAGAGAGGTGTGTTTAACCAAATGACACACCACCCACAACCACATCAGGCTTTTGCAATTAAAGAGGATCTTTACTCGGACGAGGAATGACATTTATCTGCATTTTACAGAAGACACTCATTTTACACAAATCAGTAAAATGGGAATCGCGGGGATGTATGTGTCCTTTCATTGGATATTTGCGGTGTTGCTTTCAGTTTTGGTCACTAGGTGGCTAACCCCATCTGCTCAGGAAATAGGAACCCTAGCGGCAAACACACACCACACAAACACACACTCACACACATGCTCACCTCAATGACATGACGGCAATCTTATCGAGTGGTGCGCCCCGGTCGAGGGGTCTTAGATGCCAAGAAAAAGGTTGCCTTTTGGTGCAAATTAGAGAGCATGCTGGGAGCCTCACGACTGCGCCCACACAATGGCGCCGGTTGAGTAGAGGTTACACTGCACCAGGTACAGTGGAGAGGCAGGCGACTGTAGCATGCAGGGGCAGGCGGCAGGCTGTGAGGGCTGTCGGTGACGACATGGGTCAGAGAGTGGAGCCCTGCTGCTAGAATCGCGTAGTCCCATAAAAGCACCACATATAGATTTAAACCTATATATGTAACTTAGATACTCTTGTACTTATTTGGTAGTTATTGCTAGATAGAATGGGGGGGGGGGGCGAATGACCCCCCAATATCTGATGTTTACATTTTGTGCTGGGGGTGGGGGGGGGGGGGGGGGCGTCAAACAAACAAACAAACAAACAAGGGACTAAGTTAATTTAAAACATAATAAAATTTGCTAGTGTTGAAGCCTATGTTGTTTGTTGTTTTACGTCTTAGCAACATCTAAAGTCATATCAAGATAGGTACTGACTTGTGACAATGCGCACTCATTGAAACTAGACCGGGCCGCCACAACCATGATCAGATGTCCCACACAGTCACATTATCCTGGTACTGTGCAAACCAGTCCTTGTCCTATCCTATTAATGCCGAGTGCCAGGCTAGGTAGCGACAAGTATACATGTTATAAGTCATTAGTTTGACTCGGCTGGGATTCGAACTTCCTACTTTCCACATGGGAAGTCTGCGCTCTCCCGATTCAGCCACTGCGTCCGGTTTGAAGCTTATTAGATCAGAGTTTCGATGAGCCCGCTAACATTAAATTTGCATGTTTGCACTTCAAATACTTCCAAAGGTAGCAATCGGGGAGCCTAGGTGGTGTAATGGTTAGCACTCAGGGAGCCTAGGTGGTGTAATGGTTAGCACATTAGCACGGAATGCCAGAACTGTGGGCCGAATTCTGCTGTAGGTGCAATATTTCCCATTGTCATCACCCCCACGACACGTGTGTGAAAGTGCAATACGTATGCCATATAATATTATATATAAACAAGCAACTATTCTATGCTATCTCACTGCTTATATTAATGGATGTGCTTACTTCGTTATTCCCTCGATATGTATAAGACATTGAAAATGATATATAATAATATGTACATCATACATTATGTATATACAGTAAAACCTCTCTAACCAACCACCTCCAGAGATCGACCACTCCCCTATATTGATTGCTTTAGTTGGGTCCCAACAATACCATTGTAAGGATATTTTAACTCCCTAAACCGACCACCTCCCTAAGTGGACCACTTAATGTCGGTCCCATGGTCGGTCGATTTAGAGAGGTTTTACTGTATAATATACATAAAGGGGAAAAGAAAATAAAACGTGTATAAATTATGCCACCTTCATTTTATTTGATGGTACTAACTATATCACGCTGGTTTAGTGTGGGAATTAAATGCCAATCACCTTGGGAAATTACATGCAAAATGCATACCGGTACACAATATAGATTGATATCTACTCTTAGTCATGCAAGGGGGTGGTGGTGTCTCTTTTTGTTACGTGGTATATATCACAGAGCAGATGCCCCCTAGCTGGCCATAAAGACATACAAAGGACATACAGTGTGGCGGTATTTGTCTTCTGGTGGTGCAAGTTTTCATATAAGAAGTCGGGCGTTGGACGCAGTATGTGTGGGTGTGGGTGTGGGTGTGGGTGTGGGTGTGGTGTGGTGTGGGTGTGTGTGTGTGGAGAGTGTTTGATGGCGATGAAGAGGTGGGGGAGGGGCAGTATAGTGAGTTGCAGAATGTGATGATGGGGAGGTGTATGTAGTGAGGCTAAGAAGTGTTACTTTGCCTCAATTAATGCATAGCCACCCGCCCCTCAACCCACCCACTCCTCTACTACCACCACCCCCACTGCCCCCCCCCCGTCCCCAACCCCCATCACTAAAGGCGGGCGGGCGGCTGTGATCTTGTAACGGGCCAGGTCCTGCAGTGGGCGGGAGGGGGGAGGGCGGTGTCCTGGCGGGCTGGCCGGGTGGGCGGGTTGCGGGAGACAAAGGGCGGAGTGGGCGGGGTCGGGCGGCAGACAGGTGGACATACATCTCGCCCCTTGATCTATGCAGCTATGCGCGCCATGCTGACAGGTGTCCATTGATTGATCCCCCAACACACCTGTCGGCGGCTGGAGGACCTGCCTCCCCCGAAGGTGCCATCCCAGCTGGAGCCGCCATGATTGCTGTTGATCACATGACCCCGTATTCATCACCCCATTGGCTGGCCGCGATGTGCTAATGCCTACGGCCGCGTGTTTCCATACGCTCAGCCCGCCCGCTCGTCTATTACTCGCCTGTCCTTGTCCGGTGCTGCGCGCGCGGTGACAGCTGACTAGGAGTGTGGCTTACCAGACCCATAAATCTATCTCATCACCTTTCCAAAGAACCAAGCCGCTAGTCGCTTTATTTATTTTTTTCACCAGCGGACACTCATTTCCTCACCCCCCCCCCATATTCCACACCTTCCCCCACACCAGACACCTCCTTCCAACCACACTCCATCTCCCCGCACCTCCCCACCCCCATACCCAACCTACCGCAATACACCACCTCCCCCCACACACACCCCACCTCCCTCCACACTTCTTCTCACCCAACACCTTACCTCCTTAACACCTCTCCTCCTCCAACACCACACCTCCTCAATACCTCACCTCCTCCGACACATCACCTTCCCTACACCTCCCTTCCTCCACACCCACCTCCCCAACATTTCACATCCCGCACACCCCACACCCCACATCCCCCACACCCCGCCTACCCCAAAACCTCACCTCCCCCACACCCAACCTCCCCCAATATATCACCTCCCCCAACACCCCACTTGTCCCAACACCTCCCCTCCCCCAACACCTCACCTCCCCCAACACCTCACCTCCCCCAACACCTCACCCAACACCCACCCCCCAACACCCCACCACCCCCCACACCCCCACCCACCCAACCCCCCCCAACACCCCCCAACCCACCCCACCACCCCCACACCCCCCCCACCCACCCCCCACACACCCCCACACCCCCACCCCACCCCCACCCAACCCACCCCCCCACACCCAACCCCCCAAAACACCCCCAACACCCCACAACCCTCCCTCCCCCAACACCTCACCTCCCCCAACACCTCACCTCCCCCAACATCTCACCTCCCCAAACACCTCACCTATACCAACACCTCACCCCCCCAACACCCCACTTCACCCAACCTCCCTCAGCACCTACCCCCACATCACACCTCCCCCAACCACTCACCTCCCCAACACTCCAAATGCCCCATATCCACCAACACTACACCTCACCCAAATACCCCCCAGCCCACATCCCCCACCCTAACACCTCCCACCCCTACACTCTCCCTCTCCTCTCCTCTCTCCCCCTCCCCTCTCCCCTCCCCCCCTCCCCCACACCCAACATCTCCACCGCCGCAGCATTGTCGGCCGTGCGTCTTTGCTCGACACCCGTCGTCCCTTGTTCCTACATCCGGGCATGCGCGGCGGCCGCCATGTTTGTCACATCCGGGGTCTGCGCCGCCTGTTGCCATGACGCCTCTGGGCGGCGGCAACCAGGTCGGACCACTCACTGATCAGCGGGGGGGGGGGGGCAGCGGGGGATCGATATGTATGTGGTAAGATCCGTAGTGCTTGATGAGTCATTACTACAATGCACACCAGCACACCATTTCTGATTGTCAGGCTGCTTGTCTGTACATAACTAATATGGATAGGCTTATTACTATTACACTTAATTTGATTCCAAGCTTCATCAAAATAGTTCATTCTTTATGACATGTGAACTCCAATTTTAATTTAATTCCCCATTGCCCGACGTGTTATTTAAAGAAATCTGAATCTACCGTGATTGGTAGATATAGTTATTATATAAATGAGAACTTGAATAACAGAGAAAATAGAGTAGAATGTTCTGAAAAATGATAGCTGTAAGAAATAATATGGGAAGCGCATGTTGTATATTTGCTTCTTTTAAAAAAAATATTTGGGATATGGTTGACAATTTTCTTCTAAATTTCATGGAGATATTGGTGCCGGTTACTTATATATATACTAACAGTAATCGAACTGAGATGAACTAGCATTTCAGTAGACTCTCCAGCCTGCCCACCTGACAAAGTGGCAGCTTAGACCTCATCGCAGACTGCGTTTCTTTCCTCCAGGAACATTATAGAAGATCAGCCATCACTAATTTCATGGTCACACTTTACCCTGCACGTAGTATACCCCTACGGGACCGGCATTAAGGTATCATACCCCCACCCCTCCCCACCCCCCACACACACTCCATACCCCGCACAGTGCCCAGCGATACAGGACCAGAGCCCACACCCTCCCTGCCGACCACAAGCTCCGCCTCCTGTACACCCGCACCTCGTCCGTCCTCTTTTTACATCCAGGTGATGAATGGCCCGGTTCCACCTCCCGGCGCACCCGGCAGAGAACACGCCAGTGCGCCTGTGACAAGCATCCAGTGCGGTATACCTGGTCCCCGCCCGCCCCCCCCCCCCCACACACCACGCCCCTCCTCCCGCTCACCCGCCCTCTCCCAACCCTGCCGTCCCATAGCGTGAGAAAGCGGCCGGCCATACACGACCCAGGGGACAGCGCTAGATTGGCAGCGATCCCTTTAATTGAATTGAGTGCGGCCATAATCACGACAATTCCATTGGCATCGAATGTTGTAATCACTAGGAGCGCGCCCGCAGCGACGACTGGCGGCCGTCCCCGTAACCAATCGCCTCCCGGTTCCCGCCAACTCGATAGTGAGGTGCATTGCCCAGGTTGCGCCTGGTTTGGTGTCGCCCCCCCCCATAACATGGCTTCCCCCCTCCCCCCCCCCTACATGTACACATACAGATCCTACATCAAACTATGGTTGGTTGGTTGTTGGAGTTTTACATCCTGGCAACATCTAAGGTCATATCAGGATGGGTACCAACTTGGGACAGTGTGCACTGATGGTGACTTTATAGTGCTGCCCCACTGGGAAATCAGGCCACCAGCACCGTGACCCGATATCCCAGTCAGTCACATTATCCTGACACTGAACTAACCAGTCCTTGCCCTATCCTAATAATGCTGATTGGCAGGCTAGAAATTGACAAGTATCAATTTGATAAGTCATTGGTTTGACTCGACCGGGAACCGAATTCCCGATGTCCCGCACGCGAGGCCAGCGCTCTACCGATTCGAGCACTGCGCCCGGTCACCTCAAACTATGTGAGCACTCTGCCAGTGAGAGTGAATGAGTGCACACGGTACTCGCTATCAGAGCCCAGTTTTGGTGAGAAGCTCGAGAAGCCGTGTGCACTGTAGAGAGACCCCTGACGGCGGCCGCTGTGTGGACAAGAGACGCTAGGTCCAATCACTTCCGGTGCAAAGAGCGCCGCGCCGCCGTACGGCGCCTAACCCAGCCGCAGTGTGATTGTATAGTAACACCCGGACCTGCTTGTTTCCGGCGTGTGAGGGCGGGGTGGTGGATGGGGGGGGGGGGGTATGGAAACACATTATAATTGCCCCCCCCCACCACAACACACACTCACCTCTTTCTGTATCAATCAATAGTTTCTATTAAAAGCACTCTGTATTTGATACATTTTGTTTAAAAATCCAATCACATTTAAACGGTTGGATGGCTGGTGACGGTGGCCCGACACCGCTCTGCCGCCGGAGGTGGTGGTGTTTAGATTCCGATGGTGTAATATTATAACGCAACGGCTGGGCAGTATGTCTGTCTGTAGCGTAGTGGCTCTGCAACGTAGTAACCTTGGCACAGCTTGGATCCATGACATTCACGGCTAGTCAGTAAAAAGCATTTTCGTCTGTATTTCATGTGAGACCAATACATTCTGACGTAATGATTTTTTATCAATCTATGATCTATTATTGTTCAAATGGCATCTTTTATCTGCTTTCACCCCTCGTTAGTAGGGAGTTGGTCACATGGTGCTGCCTCCTGTGTTGGTTTCACTCCTTATTAGTACGGAGTGGCCTACTTTAGTTGATTACATGGTGCTGCCTCCCATGTTGATTTCATTCCTTATTAGCAGGGAGTGACCTACTTTAGTTGATCACATGCTGCTGCCTCCCATGTTGATTTCATTCCTTATTAGTAGGAAGTGACCTACTTTAGTTGGTCACATGGTGCTGCCTCCCATGTTGATTTCATTCCTTATTAGTAGGGAGTGACCTACTTTAGTTGGTCACATGGTGCTACCTCCCATGTTGATTTCATTCCTTATTAGTGGGAGTGACCTACTTTAGTTGGTCACATGGTGCTGCCTCCCAGGTTGATTTCATTCCTTATTAGTAGGGAGTGACCTACTTTAGTTGATTACATGGTGCTGCCTCCCATGGTGATTTCATTCCTTATTAGTGGGGAGTAACCTACTTTAGTTGGTTACATGGTGCTGCCTCCCAGTCCCAGGTTGATTTCATTCCTTATTAGTAGGGAGTGACCTACTTTAGTTGGTCACATGGTGATGCCTCCCATGTTGATTTCATTCCTTATTAGTACGGAATGACCTACTTTAATTGATCACATGGTGCTGCCTCCCATGGTGATTTCATTCCTTATTAGTAGGGAGTGACCTACTTTAGTTTGTCACATGGTGCTGCCTCCCATGTTGATTTCATTCATTATTAGTAGGGAGTGACCTATTTTAGTTGGTCACATGGTGCTGCCTCCCATGTTGATTTCATTCCTTATTAGTACGGAGTGACCTACTTTAGTTGATCACATGGTACTGCCTCCCATGGTGATTTCATTGCTTATTAGTAGGGAGTGGCCTACTTTAGTTGGTCACATGGTGCTGCCTCCCATGTTGATTTCATTCCTTATTAGTAGGGAGTGACCTATTTTAGTTGGTCACATGGTGCTGCCTCCCATGTTGATGTAAATAGCCCTGTTCTCACGTGTCAGGACTGGAATCACACTTTGTTGTTGTTTGTCATCATGGATTGTCTATTTAAAAAACCTGTACCTTCATGGTCTCCGTTCTGATATCACCCTAGGTGTTTCTAGGACGTAAAGCAACAACAAACAAACAAGCCATTGTGATTAAACTATCAACTATTGGGTCTAACCGTTCTAATTTTGGTTAAATTAATATATCTATTTCTCAGCTTTGCAACCATTGTGAGTCATCTTTTCCTATCACATAACTATTTGTAGATATTATGTACAACGAGGATTGGTAATTATTAAGCAACATATCTTTCCTGATAACATTGCTCTTGATGGTAGACCAATGTGTTTATGAATATCCAGTGCCTACAAATAGCTGTCGAGGCGTACCATTAGAGGAATTTCAATACATAGTAGAATGCATGACATGGACCTGCAGGGTTTGGAACAGTTTGATTGATTGATTGGTGGTTGCTTTACCCCGTGTCGGCAGCATAGGCCATATTCACGGCGAGAAATGTTTGTTTTTTGTTCAAACCATCGCTTTTACATGTAAAAGCAGACAATCAATTATGTGCCAATAGACACTCATTAAATTAGAAAGCTCACAATCATATATTTGTGGTCAAGGGAAACAAATTCCCATAGAAAAAGAAAAGTTTTATTAATAATTGATAGAATCTATTTAGTAAACTATATGAGGTGGTACAGTCCAGCTGCCCTCAAAAAGGCTAAAATGTTTTCCTGTTTTACCTTAGTAAAAAGGTCATGCATACTGTCTGCAGTGTAGAACTGTTGGCGTAGGGCCAAAAAATCAACGCATTGGAACACCAATAGGGATTAGACACTAGTACTAATGTACTATGTACTTTTTTTGGTGCAGTCTGGGTCGTATTATGGATTTTTTTAAAGCAAAAAGAATCTTTGAACAGACTATGCATAGTTATGTGTGTACAAGCACTATAATAAACACATGTGTGACGCCGACGTCCGAGTTCCGGTTCCTTCGCGCATGCGCACTGAAGCACCGTTCTCCCACGATTGCCACGTGGGCTGGGCGGACTCGGCGAACAAGGCGGGCCTGGTGACCCAGTGCTGTGCTCGGCGGTCAGCGGGCGGCGAGCTGGGAGGCGGTCAGAGGGTGGCGGAGGTAAATTGGATTAGAGCTGAATGGGAGGCGGGGTCCCGGATAATCAGCCCGGCTTACAGTAATCCCAGCACCCCAGGGCTGCTGTTTCTGTTACCTCCCACCTCCAACCACAATCCCACCCCTCCACTAACATCGCGACACAGGTCGGCAACACAGGAGTGTGTGAGTGAGTGAGTGACTGAGTTAGTGGGTTCTCGCGTCCTAGCATCATCTCAGGTCACATCAGGACTAGGATGAGTTCTGGGTTCTGATTTGTGACATTGTGCATTCACGTATAGTTTGTTTGTTTGTTGTTGTTTTACGTCCTAGCAACATCTAAGGTCATATCAGGACGGGATTCACGTGTAGTAATGCTAAACACACATTATATGACGAGGCCAATGAGAATGTGGGATTAAAGTGACCAGTTCTCGTTCGTTGCTCGATTCCTCACGATCACTATTATTCCGGCCTCGTTCCGTTGCCTTCCTCCCACCTCACAAAGCAGCCTGGTCGAGCAAGTCCTCCTCACCCAGTCACCATACCGGGCGCGGTGGCCGAATCGGTAGAGCGAGGGCCTCGCGTACGGAAGGTAGGGAGTTCTGATCCCAGTCGAGTGAAACCAATGACTTATAAAATGTACACTTGTTGCTTCATAGCCTGGCGCTTGGCATTACTAGGATAGGGCAATGACTGGTTAGCTCAGTGTCAGGATAATGCGACCTGAGTAAGATATCGACTCATGTTGTCGGCGGCCTGATTTCACAGTGGAGCAGCACTATAAAGTCGCCATGAGAGTGCACTGTCACAAGTCGGTACCCGTCCTGGTATGACCTCAGATGTTGTCAGGATGTAAAACAACCAACCAACCCTAGTCACCATTGCCGGTGTCGCAGTTTCAGCGCCCGGTCAGTTTCAGCGCCCGGTCAGTTTCATGCTCATGCGTCAAAATCTAACATCATCGTTACTAACCTTATAAATTTAATATAATGTTTTTGGTAAAGATGTTTTCTACAAGTGTACAAAGCGATGTGTTTCTAGGTGGTGTGCTTTTAGAGATATATCACTTTTCCTGGATTTTCTGTATGAAGATTGCTCACCACCGTTGAAAATGCCTTGAGTTTGACAATACGCGCCGTGCAAAACCTTAGTTTTATTCAAAATTAATACAAATCAAGAACCCTAACCTTATAAATTTAATACAGTCTTTTTGGTACAGATGTTTTCTATATGTGTACCAAGCGATTTGTTAATAGGTGGTGTAGTTTTAGAGATATTTCACTTTTGCTGTATTTTCTGTATGAAGATTGCTCACGACAATGCCTTGAGTTTGAGTCTATACGGGCCGTTGAAACTGACCGGGCGCTGAAACCGCCACACCGGTCGTGACTTTGGTGTGGCGGGCTCCCGACACGAGGGGCACTCGCTGTATACTACTCACAATGTCAACAAGGGCGAGCAGCAAGGACCCGGTATCCCCTGTACTGCCCCCCGCTGGTGCCCGTCCTCACATAGCCGGGGACCCCGGGGCGCCGATAACTAAGCCCAGCTCCTGCTCACTCCCGGGTCCCAATCTCCATTTCCTCTCCAATACGAGAATAACTTAACTGCTCTGTTTCATCAACAATGTTGTGTGACTACCAATGATGACCACACACTAACGCTCAAACTTAAGCACCCTGAACACCAAATTCACTTCTATCATACCCAACACGTCACGGAAAAATACTTCTTGATTGAGAACACCCCGCGCCCTACTATGCTAAAAGTATAAATGTTATTGTGATACATACCGTATTTAATCGACAAGAGCCTGGGTGAATGGGGAGATGGAGTGTGGTTTCTATAAAGCACTTTGGGGTAGATTGGTTTAAGAAACTGCCGTTCGTTTATTATTAATCAGAGTACACAAATACGAAAGGCCAAGGTGATATGGTGTAAGCCAAGTGGTCAGGTAAGTGGTAACCAAAATAGTCAGCGAAGTAGTAAGCAAAATAGTCAGCTACGTCAATAAGTGGTCAGTTAAGTGGTTAGTTAAGTAGTCAAGTAAATAGAACACAAAGTGGTCAGCTAACTAGAAAGCAAAGTATTCAGCTTAGTAGTCAGTTATGTAGAAAGTGAAGCGACCAGTTAGGGAGTAAGCAAATGAGTCCGCTAAGTAGTAAGCAAGTAGTCAGCTAAGTAGTCAACGAAGTGGTAAGCTAAGTAGTAAGCAAGTGGTTAGCTAAGTAGGCAACTAAGGGGTAAGCTAAATAGTAAGCTAAGTGGTAAATCTAGCAGTGAGCTAACTAGTCCGCAATGGGAGCACAGGAGTAAGGTAAGTAGTAATACAAGTAGTATATTAAATATCAAACTAACTATCGAGCTAAGTAGTAAGCTAAATAGTAATCTGAATAGTAAGGTAAATATTGTGCTAAATAGTCGGCTAAATAATAATCTACATCGTAAGCTAAAGTCAGCTAAATAGTCAGTTAAATAGTCAGCTAATTAGTCAGCTAAATAGTCAGCTAAATAGTATCTATATACTCAGTTATGTAGGTAGCTAAATAGTCAGCTAAATAGTCAGTTAAATAGTCAGCTAAATAGTCAGCTATATAATCAGCTAAATAGCAGCTAAATAGTCAGCTATATAGTCAGCTAAATGGTCCGCTAAATAGTCAGCTAAATAGTCAGCTAAATAGTCAGCTAAATAGTCAGCTAAATAGTCAGCTATATAATCAGATAAATAGTCAGCTAAATAGTCAGCTATGTAGTCAGCTAAATAGTCAGTTATATAGTTAGCTAAATAGTCCGCTAAATAGTCAGCTAAATAGTCAGCTAATAGTCAGTTATATAATCAGCTAAATAGTTAGCTATATATTCAGCTCAATGGTCAGCTAAATAGTCAGCTAAATAGTCAGCTATGTAGTCAGCTATATAGTCAGCTATATAGTCAGCTACATAGTCAGCTAAGAAATCAAACACTAATCAGCTAAGGTACCCTGGGGCAACACAAGTGCAGACCTTCGTAAGAGGGGAGAGTGTGACTGTTGAAGTGTGACTGATTATTTTAGGGGTATACTCATATATGTATTCGGATATCCATATAAACATCTATATTTGTTTCATTGGAGGTGTTTATTTATTTATTATTCATTTATATATTGTATTATCTGATTATGTTGGTTAACAAAACATGTATTTATGCCAGGCGCAATTTATATATATATATATATATATATATATATATATATATATAACACCGATATATATATATATATATATATATATATATATAT